>QANZ01055964.1:8921-26657 GCA_003254925.1 Chamaecrista fasciculata | reverse complement strand
AAAAAAAAAAAAAAAAAAGAGAGAATACGTGAGAGACCAAAATGGAATTTTAGTCAAATAAAAGGTGCCAAATAAGCATATAATCATATCATCCCAAAATCTTGAGCAAAAAGTTTTTCAGCTGTAATCTGAGACACAAGACAATGTTGAAACTCCATAATGCCAAGTAAAATCACAGAAATATGAATATAAAACTTGATACTACAAGATTATACATAACAAAAGAAGCCTTGCTTTACAAATTACAAATGTGAGTACAATGCTTCAAGTTTGAATTCATTCATTCATTCATTCGCCTATATAAGTAAAAGTGTGTGTACAATATCACTGGATTGATTGACTAATCCAAACTAGGAGCAACCTCTGTTGGGTTTGACTCAAAAACATCTGAGTTTGATGCATCATCAGGTTCTTCTAAAAATTCTCTAGACTGAATAGATTCCTTGTAAGCAGGAGTGTCTTTGAAATCTGTTGCCCCTTCATTATATGTTGCCACAGCAATCCCACAAGCAATTAACTGTGATGATTGTAAGAATAATGCAATAGTTAAAATTTGAATCTACAAGCAATATCATAATTAACATGAAAATTCAGTTTGTGATCCATTTTTATACCAAAATCTAATCTAAGGTTTTGTCAGGTACCCATACATTTAAAGTTTGATCAACAAGGCCTTCAATGTGATAAGTGGGGCTATCACTCCTCTCATTACATTTTAAGACAAATTGATCCTATCATAGTCCCAAACCCATAAACCAAGTTGGAAACCTAAACCCCACCGAATCATTATTCACAAAAAAAAATCTTGAAATCTTTCTTTTAAAAAAAATCAGACGATATTTTCTAGTTGATAGCCGAACACTATTTCTCCTTAGACATAGAGACCACTAAAGTAGATTTTGTCTCTACTAACAAAATCTTATCCATACACATAAGTTTCATTCGAACTCAGGACACTACATTTAAAAAACTCAACTATTGCTAGACTTTGTTGGTAAATTCTTGCAATCTTTCTAATGTTAAGCCGTCAAGGTTTGCAGAAATTCCGATTTTAATAGCCATTTAGGCTGAGAATCAACAATGTCATTTTAATAGAAGGACCCCCTAAGTTGTACTTAGCATGTTCTGCACTTCATCCTAGTTTTAATAGATTGCTTATCAACTGCAATTCTTGCCCATTGGTTAGCTCAAACTCCACAGTAAAACTAGAAGTTGGCACCATGTCAACCAGACCACAAAAATGGAACACAGTTTTTAAAAGAGTAAACATATAAATTAGTCCATGAAACAATATACTAATTAACAATTCAATCCTAAAAACATTATTTTACACTCTTTAATACTTGAAAAATCATGAATCAATACATTTTAGTCCTTCTTCCCTTGAAAGTAAATCTCTAAACAAAATAGGCTTAACAACTATATAACCTCAACAACTTTTAAAACTAAAATGTAGGTCAAAGGGTAATTTTGATCCTAAATGTATGCCCTAATATTCATTTTGATTCTTTATGTTTCTAAATGTTCAATTTGGTCCTAAATGTTGGCAGAATGTTTCATTTTGGTCCCAAACTATTGAATATGGTCATATTTCTCTCATTTAAAATTCGAATTTGATGAGTTCAAAGCTACGTATTTTTTCTCAAAGAATACTTTCTCTATCCAGTTGGGATCGCCAACAAACAAGATCAAATCGATCTCGAAAGTAAACCGCTCGTTTCACAGTCAAACAAGAGAAATTGATCGTATCTCTATCGTTTCAAGTTCTAATGTGACGAATTCAGAGCTACAAGTTACTCTTAACAAATCCTTTTAAATTGAAGGAGAGACGAGAGAAACATAACTAAATTCAATAGTCTGAGACCAAATTGAATCATTTTGCCAACACTTAGGACCAAAATAAACCTTTGACCATGTATATAAACTAGACTTCCAAGAATTGTGTATTTTGATACAGAGCACAACTTTGAAGCTTTTTTTAATCTGAAACCGGAGTTTTTAACCTTTATTTCATATCATATGCATCATTATCAACAGTAACTAGTAAGCTACAACACTAGACTAACCCACAAGTAGCATAAGAAAACATCATTTCAGCAATCAAACACAAGAATCAAACAGGGGATTTCAACACATTACCGCGAAAACAATACCGAAGGCCCACAAATACTGAACAAAGAATCCCAAAGCATCCCACTGCGAGCCTTCCCAGAAATCAGGCTTGTCACCGGGAAGCTCCGGCAAGAAATAGCCGTCGTCGGCGTCAAGAACGACGTCGTCCGGCCGTTGATCTTCTTGGTCTTGAGTGGTGGTGGTGGAGGATCCTCTGCGATTCTTGCCGGTTCGAGGCGAGAATTTCTTGGCGGAAACTACTTGAAGATTTCTGGGAGAGAATGAGAGAGTGAAAAAGCAAAAAGAATGATGATAAGGGATAATGGAGCTGCCGGCATATGGGGTTCTGATTCTACTAACGCCGCCACAACAATTTCCAACGGCTAACGCCATGAGTGGATATAGGTCAAGCTCTCTTTGTGGAGTGAGTGAGGAAGGAGTGGATAAGGAAGGGAAACAAATATCAAAAAACGAATCCGATTTGGTGTGGATAAGGATCCGCTTTTCATAGTAATTAGGAAAAAATATTCTTTTTCATCCCTAAATTTTACATTAATTTTCAATTTTGTCTCTAATTAATTTTTTGTTATCAATTTCATCCCTAATATTTTATCATTTTTTTATCAGATTCATCCCTAATATATATAGATAATTAAAAATTTATAAATTTTGATGAGAATTTTAAAAAATATAATATCTATTTATGATGGTCTATATCATATGTGTCATTATTTTTTATTATTTATCATATTAAAGTAAAAGAAAAAATTATATTCTGAAACCTAAAAATATGTATCATATGGAACACAGGCACTTCTTCAACACAAAGACACACTCTCCAAAATGATATATAGATTACCAATAAGTGTTTGGTGTAGTGGTTGGCGAGCTATATCCTAGGTGAGGGGACTTAGGTTCAATTCCTAGAGTCGACATTGTTGTGAGGGCACGACTGTTTCCTCTCTGTAGCTCAAATGGGATTAGTTTTCGCGTAAACCGTTACACGAATAGGCGAGGAAAACTCATAACATTACCTAAAAAATATGATATACAGATTTCTTTTTATATTGAAAAACGGTGAAGAGTGACAACAAAGCATCAACAACCCACAACACTTAAACATCCACCCCGTTATGCAAGTTAGTGAAGACACTTGGGTTATGGCTTGAAGATAGATATAGAACTACTATGATTAAAAACATTATCATAAGAACTAACCGCGGCCAAAATGGACCTAAAAAATGATATATAGATTTTAGTTTTTAAATTTGTCATCAATTTCATTTTGGTCATAAAAGTTAAAACTTAGCCGGTCATTCTTAAAAACTTAGGGTACACACTTAAGAAAATTAAAAGTTAAAACCAGATCTCCAATGTTAAAACAATATATATATATATATACACTAAATTTCTTAGTCTACCTTAATTAAATTCTATGGATGTATGAGTCACATTGTATGAGCCTTTTCCTTTGAAACCCAAATTTTGATGGATGTCTTTTTTTTTTGTTTGGCATCAATTCTGATGGATGTATGAGTCACATTGTAACTATATTGGGCCAACACTTAGATGTTTAAGATATGTAATCTTTCCATAGATTATAGGATAGGCCCAATCTTTAGTCCTAGATTTCATGTGTTTTTTTCGGTAAATAGGAATTCCACTAGACACAATAAAACAGTAGCTTACAGAGATTATCTAAAACAAAAAACAAGAAACATAAGCACCGAGACAAAAATCCCATAAACAGCAGGGTCCAAGAAATCAAAACAAACAAACGCAGACTAAGAGAAGGAGGAACATCATAATCCTATCATGAAGTTCGAAGGCCAGGAATCCAGGATAACAATTAATAAGTTTCCATATCCAATTCATATTACAGGATAGTCTGTCAAAGATTTATAAATCAATTTGATAACACAGAAATTGCTCTTCATACAGGACCAATTTGTAATATCATCACAATTAAATCTTTGAGCTCGATAATAAGATAGAAATTACAAACCTTGTTTACGTATAAATTACAAGAAAAAAATGGAATTAACTCGTTATCACTCAAGGTCTAAGAATGGTTTTACAAGTTTCGTTTCTCTAAATGAATATAATATCATATGAAAAGAAATAATAAAAGATTTGCTTGACTAAAGCTAACTTAGTTTACATGAGAAATATAATAAGTTAAATTGCAAAATTTCTGTAAAACTATAGTTTTTTTATGAGTAAACTGCATTTTGGTCCCTGAATTATATAGACGTCGGCAGATTGGTCCTCAAATTATCAAAACTGTACAACCAGATCCTCGAATTATGTTGACTCGTTGCACGTTAGTCCCTCCGTTAGGCCATCGTTCAAAAAATGGTGATGTATCCCGTTAGTGGGCTGAGTTGTCTGGTTAAGTGCTGACGTGGCACGTTAATTGCCACGTCAGCACCAATAATGTAAGGAAAAAGAAATTTTGCCACATAGTTTTTTTAACCAAATCAGCAAATGAACATGCGTTTTACTATAAAGGCGTGGGTAATTTTTTTTTTAAAAGAAATCAAGCCACGCTCTGCTTTGTTGTTCTTGTGCAGTGTTGAAATCGAGTCATGCTTCCAATCTCAACCATTGTTTGTTAAGCAAGGCATCAGTGTTATGTGGTATTCATCATCTTCTTTGTTGTCTTCAATCTCCCATTGCTCTGTTGCTTCAAGGGTAATGGAAATTGACATTTTGGTCCTTGGAAGCCCTAGTTTCTGTTTTTTGTGTTTTCTGTGTATGATTTGGAAAGTAAATGTTGTAGAAAGTTAGTTAAAGATTTATGTATAGTGGGATTGAGGAATTTGAGGGGGACCAATTTAGTTAAAAATGTATGTATAGGGAGACCACTTTGCAATTATATAATGTGGGTAATTTGAGGAAGTTTGAGAGATCGAAGTGTTCCATTGTAAGATGTGAGAGAACATGGTGTACTCTATTGTATATTTAATATGAGAGACCACATTTGAGAGACCATCATATTGTTAGGATTGGATTGTTAATGTTAGTGTAATAATGTGGTAGTTGCGGAAATTTATTATTTTTTTAACATTGAGTTTGTTATATATTGAATTTGTTATTGTTATTTTGATGAGTAATTGTTGAAAAGATTTTAGGTGATAAAGTAACGTGAAGTTGTTGTGATAATTAAGTGTAGAGTATGGAAAGTGTAATAATTTGGATAAACTCTGTAAAGTGTAACGTAATAATTGAAATAAGTTTTGATATCCAATTCATATATTTATAAATCAATTTGATAAAAAAGAGTTTGCTCTTCATACAGGACCACTTTGTAATATCATTATGAATAAGGATTCATTTTGGTGTTTGGGCCCGGCCCAAAATCAGCTAGCTATGTCGAACTCGATTATAGGATAGACTCAGATTTGCAAGATAATAGATACCTTGTTTACGTATAAATTACTAGGGAAAAAAATGGAATTAACTAGTTATCACTCAGATCTAAGAATGGATTTTACAGTTTCATTTCTCTAAATGAATATTAGATGAAAAGAAATAATAAAGATTTTCTTCACTATAACTTACTTTACATGAGAAAAATAATAAGTTAAATTGTAAATTTTCTCTAAAATTATAGTTTTCCTATGCTTACTTTTTTTTTATATAGAAAACGGTGAAGGACTACGGTTTTCTTATGCTTACGAAACATGAATTTTAGGAAAATTTCACCTTTTAAATTGAGTTAAGATGGAATTAGGGTTGTCTCAATTTCACAAATACATATATATGATACTAGGGCTTCTTGTTTTTTAATGGACACGAAAATTTATATGTAACGTTTGATTTGGCATTTATAGTTATTCAGTGACTAAATAATATATTTCTATTATTCAAGGACTAAATCGTTAGAAGTATAAAAGTTAAAAGAACAATAATAAGTTTTTACTTTTTTAAATCACATCTACTACTTTCTCTCTCATTATCTATACACTTAGCCAATTATCAAGTTCCACATTTTTATTTCTTATTTTTATAATTTTTAATTTAATTATGTTTGACCGACAAAAGCACCCTAATATAGTATACTTATAGATATTGTCATATTGATAATCACATGTGACTCCCCTTGTTTTTTCTAAACATCTAATCTAATCCCATAACTAACCAGCCGCCCTAATAGTTAAATTTTGCCCATTAATATTTGTTTTTTAGCCAAATCATTTTACTCATGTTAATTATACACGTTTTCATAATATTAGACGCAAAACTATTTTCAAAATACGATTTAATCTCCTTTATTAAAAAACTTAATTGAAAGAACTATCAATAATTATCACATAATGCCCATTTCCACCAAAAAAACAAAAAATAATAATCAAATAATGTGTGGACAGACCAGAGCCTTAAAAAAACATATTCCACATATTCATAAATTTTAAAATATAAGTCGATTTTAAAATATAAGTCAATTTTTTTGTGACTAGAATGACAAACAATATAAACAATAACACTTAGAATGGATATAATTTTTTAAAAAATTTAACAAAATTTATGAATTATTAATTATTTATATATATAAATATATGTTTATAATAATAAAAATGTGTCTATATATAAAAAAGGGTAAATTACACTTTGGTACCCTGTGGTTTGACCCTATTTCACTTTGGTACCCTGTGGTTTGAAATTTGACACTTTGGTACCGTATAGTATTCTCCATTAACACTTTGGTACCCTTTGGAGCTATTTTGTAATTTTAACCATAATAAATTTTACAAAAATTACATATTGACCCCAAAAAAATTTTAAATTTTTCATTTTAGTCCCTATATAATATGTATCCAGGGACCTATTTGTAATTTTTTGAAAATTTTTTGGGGTCAATATGTAATTTTTGCAAAATTTGTTATGGTTAAAATTACAAAATAACTCCAAAAGGGTACCAAAGTGTTAATGGAGAATACCACAAGGTAGCAAAGTGTCAAGTTTCAAACCACATGGTACCAAAGTGAAATAGGGTCAAACCACAGGGTACCAAAGTGTAAAAACTAATAAAAAAATATCATAACTCTAGATTTAATAAATTTGAACGTAAAATATAAAAAATATAATTACAATACAAATTTTTGGAATCAATTGTTAACAAATTGAAAATATGTAAAATTAATCTGTGAAACAAACAAAAAATATATTACCAATTTGAAATTTTTCCCTTACATAAAGGACCAATTTGAAACTTTGGACTTAAGATTTAGAAGTTCAGGGTCCACCAAAAATGCCAAGAGTGTTGATAGAAAGTTTCTGACAAAATAATCCTTAAAAGAAATTAAATGCAATTTAATTACATACAAGAAAGAATAAAGTAATAAATTACTGAAGTTCCATGAAAGAACGTTAAGACAAGCCTGAAGATATCCAACAACAAAATAATTAATCTGAGAACTAATAATTAATTGTTAGGGGGTTGTGAAATGATGAACAACAAAATAATAATTCTAGAGATTTCCACATCTGCCATCTACATTTCTGTGAGGTTCTTTTTCTTTGCCTTCTTTTTTTTTCTAATTTCATCATCGTCAACATAGAGATTTACATTTTCAATGCTATGAACAGAACGAACATCCCCATTCCGAAACGTTTCAGCAAAACTACCACAAAATCTCGGCTCGCTGAAACGTCGTCGTTTCCCTCCTTCCTAGCTTCCTCCTACATCGCCTGTAAAGACTCCGACCGCCACAAAATATCCGACGGTTCCGAATAATCAAACAATCCGTCCAACGTCACGAAACCGCCGGCGTTATCGTCGCCGGCGCCGCCGTACTCTACAAAAACGCCAGATCCATAACCGAGAGACTCGTACTGAGGAATATCATCATCAAAACCTATAAAATTACTCAAATCAATTCCGTCCGGTCCAACTCGCCGGAAATCCTCTGTTTCCAGCTTACCTTCGTCGTCGACGGCCGGCGTAGCCGTCGGCGGTAAGCCGAGCTCGTCGTCGGAGGCTTCCAGAAGATGCCGCAAATCGCTAGACTCCGTCGACGGAATATTCGGATCCTCGGAAGCCAGATCTGAACCAGGAGCGAGGATTTCTTCCTCGAAACTCTTGATTACAGAGTCCAGATCCTGAATCGCCGGCTCACGCTCGCCGACGACATTATCCGACTCGTCAAGTATGTCGATGAGATCTCGGTGAATCTCCGTCGTTGAGTCGTCGGCGTCGGCGTCAACTCGGCCGAGTTCAGATCCGCCGGAACTCGTCCGATCCAACTCAGATCTAAACTCGGCGGAGTCAGAACGGGCAATTTTGGAGTCCGGCGAGTCGTCGGCGACCTCATCGTCCCGGACTCGCTTTCTCTTGCCGTCACAAACATCAGCCATTGAAGAGAGAAATGAAATTGGAGAAAATTAGGGTTAGGGTTAAAGCAGAAGAGAATGATAATGTATAATGTAGAGAGAGAAAAGAGAAGTGATAGGGTGAGAGGAAAGAGAAAGGAGGGAGGTATATATAGTGGTGGTTCCAAGTGGGATAGAGGTGTCTACTTTATTGAATAAGGCAGATAGAGACAGGCGCGTGTATAGCGGGAAACAATGCCTTTAATTAAAAAGCGCATCACGGACGTCTCTCCTGTCGTACTCTCCTAACCTTTTCTTTTCATCATTTAATAAAATAATAATCAATAAAACTCATAAATAATTAAAATATAAGATAAAAATTTTTTAAAATTTTGATTTTTCCTCATTATTTTTTTTATTGTCCAAAGTATCTCTCAATCCCACGAGTCAAGAACTAATCTTTTGCGGATCAGAACTTCATCTAAGGGTCTGTCACTGGTCAATTGGTTGTTGTATACACAAAGCGAGATTCGAACCTCCGACACTTGCTTAAACGATATTGTGAGCTGACCACTAGACCAACCAAATTTGATATTTTTTTCCTGCCTATATGTATAATAGTTTGGACGCGATTAATTTCATTTTAGTTGGAGAATAAATAGTTTAAAATTCTCGCAATAATATTAATTTTAGGGATCGAGTTTAGGGTAAAGTTTCTTATATCTTTGCTATAAGGTTCTTCTAATTACATGTTTTATTTATATTCTCATGCTTTTTATACATGTGGTAAATATTTTATACATGATCAATTATAGTAAAAGAGAAAATATTAAATACACTTTTTTGTATGACTATTCGTATTAAAGAGAGAATATAAATAAAACATGTAATTAGAGAAACGTTATAGTAAAAATATAAGAAATTTTATCTAATTTTTTTAAAAAATAATAACATTCATAAAATCTCAAGCTTAAGATTTCCTTTGAATAATATAAAATTAATTCAAATATGAGGACCAAAATTTTCACGTTAATCAAATCGACATAATTGTGATATTAAAAATCAAATTGTATAGTTTAATTAATTAAAATTGACTAAATAATAATTTTTTTTAAAAAAAAATTAATCCTTGATTTTTTTTAAAATTCGTGTGAGCGTGACTTTTTTTAAAATAGTAAGTTGATGTTGATTATCATGGGGGAGTTGAATTTTTGTGTGTAAACAAACCCGCTACCATAAAAGTCGTCGTCATTGTTTAAACAATAATAAATTAATAAATTAATAAATAAATCTGATTTGATATTTTGAAATAGTATTTCATATCTGGAAATTAACTAAATTGGAATGAGAAGTTTGAAGTCCGAAATGGGACCCACCGACATAGGAGAAATCATGTGGTTGGTTTTTGCTTTTTGAGATTTTAAGAGAGAGAAAGAGAAAGAGAGTGGTCAGTCACTGGATTCGTTGTTGATGGATTCGTTTTTTCTTTTTTTAATTTCCTTTTTCTTTTTATTGATTTTCTTTTTTTGGGTTCTCTCAATAATAATCTCTACTTTCTTTTTTTTCTTTTTTCTTTTTGTTGTTGATGTTTGACAAATTCCTGCCTGCCTTGGTAAAACAAAAAGTTTCTAAATTTTTCGGCCTACTCGTTCGTTAATTTGTTCACTTTGTTGTTCCAAGTTTCTTATCTTGTTGGCGACATTATCTGTAATTTCACCTTTTTTAAAAAGAAAAAAATCAGGGCTTTGACAATATCTTGTGAGAAAAAATCAACAAATTTGACCCAAAAAAAATGTGAGTGGAGGTGCTTGTTTGAGTTTTTTAGACTACTTTGATTGAATATTTCGATTTTATTTTGGTAATTTATTTTTTTAAAAGTGACACTTTCATATCTGTTCTTTGCATCGCTAACATTTTGGTACCTTATTTTTTTTAAAAGTGACATTTTGATACCATATTTTATGGACCGATTTTACTTTGGTATCCTATTCTTTCATGATTTGTTATTATATTTTACTTTTTTTAAGGTACCAAAATATTAATGATGCAAAGAATAAGATATCAAAATGTCACTTTTGAAAGACATGAAACTAAAATGTCAGCGATACAAAAAATAAGGTACCAAAATAAAATTGATCCATAAAATAAGATAGTAATTTATTATTTATAATTTTTTATGAATCCACAAACTCGCTCTTAACTTCTCACAATGGATGAGTTCCGTACTGAAGTTTATCTATTACACGTCAATATTTATAAGAAATATTCAAACTATAGAAAGTTGTAAGAAAACAAAATTCAAACATATATAGATGAAAGATTATATATATATATATATATATATAATTTCTTGAAGGGTATTTGAGTTATTTTCAAAGACTCAGACCGTCCTAAGACATGAGAGTTAGATTTGAATCGACCAAAATACAAGTTAATTGATCTTTTTATTAATTATCAATTTAAAAATATTTTTTAATTAATTGATCAAAAACAATTTGTACTTAAGAAATTTGAATTGAGTAATTTTTCTTTTACTTAATTTGGGTAAATGACTGGTGAATGAGGTTTGGCGGTAATGTCCGTTATCTAGTTCACCTGAAATATCTCTTTTGAGGTAGTACATGTACATAAATGAATAATTCACATGATAATTTTGTGAAGAACATCTGAAATTTAAATCAAGAATAAAATTTAAAGGCAAAGATTGAGTATAGGTAAAAGATATGGATAACTTAAATCTTATGAGTAACTTGCAGATAAGTTTGTGTAAGTGGAGAATAGAAGCATGTAGAACAACTGAGGTACAAGGGTTTTAGGGTTTTTAGGACTTATATATGGATAACTCATGCTTTGTATAGTAGTAATTTTGATTTAAACTTTATCTTATTAAAAATAAGCAATAAGCAATAAATTCTTTAGTTTATGAAAATAACTAATCACTACATTTCAGAAATTATATTATATATTTTAACCTTTTAAAAAATAAATTATTAATTTACTTTAAAAGATGTTTAAAACTTAATAGATTATATATATGTGTGATTATGTCCCATCATTTGATAAAATGATATATTTGACAAAAAAAAGGACAATCTAATGTTAGAAGGTGTTAAGATCAAACCATGCCCTAGTTGATTACAACTTTATTTCGCAATAGCAAACTAAAATTTTAGAAACTTGTTTATTATTAATTAACCATGGAACGTAATAATTGATTAATAAATTGCTTATTTGGCTATAAGGTAAATTAGGCATAATTTCAACGCAAAATACCTATAAAAATAGGATGATGTGGGACTATGGGGGTTTGTGAATTCATTGGACTATTAGGTCTATTTGGGGACATTGAATTCTAATCCAATCCAAATGGATGGGATGAGATTAATTTTTTAATTGGATGAGATGAGATGATGTATTGGTATTTGGGTGATTTTATTGATAATGATGTTAAATACGGTGTGAAATTATATAAAAGGGGTTGTAATGATTGTGGTTGGTAGAAAAAAGTAGATGGATTTTTGTAATTTGTATAGGGGTAGAAATGGTAGAAAATAATGAGATGAGATTGAGATAATGAGATGAGATGGGATGAGATGATAGGTGTTTGGTTGTGTTTTGATTGAAATAATATTGAGATGAGATGATATTGGAAGTGTGATATGGTATTGGAAATTGTGAGGATGAGAAAATTTTGGATTGAGGGTTAGGGGTCAATCCAAATCCAAGTGGATGAGATTATGGGCCAAAATGAAAATAATTTTGGAATTATTTTTTGACATACAATTTGGTCCATAAATTCAAACTATTCCAATTAATCAATCTCTAACATGTGTAAAAGATCATTGTGGCCTTGTAGAAAATCCCAATCATTAATAATGGGGTCTATTTATGAAATTGAACGACAAATTACTTGCAACGATCTTATATATTATCTGAATATTTATGTCTTGATGACAATCGACCTAATTAATGGAATATGAATATTAGTTATTAGATATTTAGGGTGCGTTTGGATTGGGAAGTTAAAGTAAATGAGGATAAAGGAATGAGGGAGGTAATAAAGGAGAGGTAAAAGGTTTGTGTTATAAAGGAGATTTTTAGTAAATGTTGTTTGGGAAAATGAGAGTTAAAGGAGGAATTGTGATGTGAAATTATTTTAAAGGGTATGTAATGATTGTGGTGAGTTGAAATAAATATATTGGTATTTTAAATTTGTATAGGGGTAAAAATGGTAAAAATAAAGGTGAATAAATAAGTGTTATTTTGATGTTTGTTTTGGTGTTAATAAAGTAGTATGATGTAATGATTGCCTCGAAATTTGTGCTAAATGAGAAGTTAATAAAAGAGATTTTTGGAGTGGTAAGGTAAAGGAGGATGAAGGTAAGAATATGGGACCAAAATGTAATTTTTTAGTACTGAATTATAAATTTTTGGGGACTAGATTACATATTTTTCCTGTTTACTGTATTTTAATTTTATTTTAAAACTTTGATACTAGAAAAAATATTACCCATGTATATAATAGAGGAGGGACCAAAATATATATTTTCTAGGGTATGAATAATGTAATTTTCTAAATCTTGTTCTTCAGTAGTTGGAGAACCAAAAATATTAGTCATATATATACTGAATGATGGACCAATATGTATATTTTTTTATATGAATTATACATTTTTTCTCAATAGTGTATAGTACAAAAAATATTATCCATATATATACGGAAAAAGTGACCAAACTGTAAAGTTTTGAGATTCGAGAAATATAATTTTGTTCTCATATTGATTTTTTTTTCACCACAAAAAAATTACTCATATATGTGTTAGGGTAGGGACCAAACTGTAATTAAATTTTCATACCACCAAAAATATATTTTTTCTCATTAATGTTTCTGAAATATGCTTATAAATTTTCACACGACAAAAAATATTACCCTGGAATAATTATATTAGTGCAAGAGGGACCCTAATGTATATTTTTGGGATTTGATTACAATTAAAAAAAAATATTATTAAAGTTTGACTGATCTGTAATTTTTGTTGTCGAATGAGGCAACAAAAAATATTACTCATATACTCAAAAAAGAAGACGCTAAATTATAACAAACAACAAAAAATTTTATTAAAGTTTTGAAAATTGAATTATATTTTTTTTCTATTTTGAATTTTGTTTTATATGTTTACACTTCAAAATATTACTTATATATATACTGGAGGAAGGACCAAATTTTAAAGCTTTGGAGAATGAATTATATATTTTTTTCCTATTATTTTTTTTTTAAATATGTTCATAAATTTTTACACCACAAAAAATATTATCCATATATATACTCAGGAGGGGTCAAAATTTATATTTTTGGGGTCTTCATTATATATTTTATCTCATGGATCAAAATGTAAATAACATTGACTTAATTATTTTATTTGGCCAAAGTCCTATTTTGGTCCCTCAGTTATGCTCATTGTTTCAAATTGGTCTCTCAGTTATTTTTCTTTCCATATTGGTCTCTCAGTTTTCCAAAACTTGGCATAGTTGGTCCCTCGAACATTTTCCATCCATTTTTCCGTTAAATAAAAGGGAAAAATAAACTTTCATCCCCCAAAAGTTTTATTTTCTTATATTAACGTCATTTTAAGATCAAAACGTAAAAAATAAATAAATTAAGAGTATAACTGAATTTACCCAAAAAATACAACTTCTCTCTCTCTCTCTCTCTCTCTCTTATTAATTAATTGTTTTGCATTTATTCTACTCCCTTTTATTTAACGGGAAAATAGATGGAAAACGTTTGAGGGACCAATTATGTTAAGTTTTGGAAAACTGAGCGACCAATATGGAATGAAAAATAACTGAGAAACCAATTTGGAACATTGAGCATAACTGAAGGACCAAAATAGGACTTTGGCCATTTTATTTTAAATTTTGACTCTAAAAAATATTATTAAAATAATTGAAAAAATAGAGGGAGGAATACCAATATATCAAAAATTATATATTTTGGTGATTCAAGTATTGACTTATTGAGTTGGTATAATTTCAATGACTAAAATTATTTTTTAAGTAAATTAATATTAATTATATATATAATAAATAATATAATATAAGAGAGAGAGGTGTGAGTAAAAAGAAAAAGAAAATAATAAAAAAAATGAATGAAGAGAGAAAGTTGTAAAGGTAATAAATAAGAATATTTTAATATGCAATTTACAAATATGTCATTTGAGTATTTTATTATTTTATAGTAAAAAGTAGGTAATTATATGTAGTTGAGTAGGGATATGTTAGTAATTTGAGAAGATAAATGAGAGATAAAGGAGAAAAATAAAGGAGGGGAAGATAACTGTGAAATAAACAAGATTTTTTACTGTAACTCTGATATTAAAGGAGTATTGAGAGATAAAGGAGAGATACAAACGCACCCTTAGTCAATCTTCCAATATAATAGGCAATTTAGAGTTGTCTCATCAAATTTTTATTTACTTTTAGACCTATTAATGTTGTACTCAAATTCTAATTAAGATGGAATTCACAATAAGAAAATCTCAAAATAAACTAATTGTTTATGTACATATTTTCACCCTCCATATAGTTCAATCACCTATTCAAATTTGAACACATTGCCTATGTATATTGCCACTGTTCCTGGTTCCACTATCAAAATCTTCTTTTCATTTGTTAGGGTGAGTTCGTTTGTGTTTATAGTAAAATTTTCTTTGATTATAATCGTAGTGTGATTATAATCAAAGTTGATTATTTTTGTAGTGGTGTTTGGATGATTGTTGATTATTTAGTGTGAAATTATTAAAATGGGTATGTAATAATTGTGGTAGGTGGATAAAAAATAAGGAAATTGATAAATTGTATAGAGGTAGAAATTGAAGAAAAAGTTAGAATAAGTAAAGTATGATTTTATTATAATAAAAATATATTTGAATATGATTATTACTTAAAAAATAATCAAATTATGTTACTATTGACGTTAAATTCAGCACAGGGCTTCCAGAATCTGAATTCATTGCTTGCAAATTGCAATAATACCAACGCTATACGTCAAATATTGTTATATAATTCAATATTCTTTAAACAATATAGGAAAATAAAATTTTAGCAGTGTGGAGGATGTTCTGTCCTTCAGATGAACAATAAAAGTAAATTACAATTATTCTGTTTGACTAACAAAACCTGTCCACACTCTCATCTGATTACAGTGTGATATTTTATATATTCAAAATTTATCATCCAACTACTTATAATTAATTATAGTATTTCTATGGAAATATTTCTTTTTCTAAAAAAGGGAAACAGATTGAAGAAGAAACTTTGTTATAAAATCATTAGTCGAATCTGGCAGGCATGCTGAAAGATGTGCGAT
The DNA here is from genome assembly GCA_003254925.1 of Chamaecrista fasciculata. Taxonomy (NCBI): domain Eukaryota; kingdom Viridiplantae; phylum Streptophyta; class Magnoliopsida; order Fabales; family Fabaceae; genus Chamaecrista; species Chamaecrista fasciculata. The sequence goes on along the minus strand of QANZ01055964.1, from coordinate 10,861 downwards.
TTTATTGTTACATGCCCGTATCAAAAGCATTTTGAAATTTTTCATAAAATATTGAAACTAGTATTAGAACTTAGAAGACAATTTCAACTTTCAAAGTACGAATTTAATTTTGGTTTTAGATTATTGAATACTAGGTTTTGACCCGCGCGATGCGCGGATGCTCTTGTTACAGATGTATGTTACAGGTTACCTTCTTGATTTTGGTACAAAGCATTATATGATAGATCTGGATGAACGTAAGCACGAACATTATATTGATATGAATTGGACTGCCGCTATGGATGAATACAACATATTGGTGTTAATCAACTATAATATTGTATATCCATATAAACATAACATGCTATATTGCTCCTCGAACATATCGTGATCAAACAGACATAATTATGTAAAATATATAACAAATCAATAAACATTGATCAACTTAACATGTCATATAACATTTTGAAAAACTTCTCTATAGACAACGTNTCATAAAAACTTTTTATGACTCTTCGACCAATGAATGTGATCCACGTCTTTTATCATTTTATTTAATATTTTTAGCTAACCAATTTATATACACATGTCAATCATGACACTAAGAGAACCAATCACGTTTGATTTATATGCCAACATTGCAATCGAAAGTTCGACATGTGTTTATTACCCTTTTCGTCATATGAATTTCGTGCAGGCCAATTTTAGAATTCGCATGGGCTATTTATTATGATTACAAAATTATGATCAAGATGGATCACACAATAACCTATATTTAGAATGATTTTTACAATGTATTCAATTAAATTATGATTTTGGCCAAGTCATAATTTAATCGAATTGATTTTTAGTGAATGCATTTTAAAAACATACCATATCTGATTAATACTGCTAATTAAAAAATGATCATTCCCATCACAATTTTTCCATTATAAAGGTCCCATGATCAGTGTTGTGCCAACACCAAAATTCCACGCCGTAATTTTTTTTCTAGACGGATTTTTATATATGCAAGTATGATGAACCAAAAGTTTGATCGCGTTTCAGCCATTAATCCTATCAATCGACTCAACTTCACAATCAAGGTTCGCATTGTTCGTTTATGGCATCGGGCATCGTACAGCTATGATGAATCAGCGGATGCAGACGAGGGCATGATCGAATTGTCATTAAAACTTTTTATGACTCTTCGACCAATCCCTGTGCACCATGTCATATATGATTTTATTTAACATTTTTTAATCACCAATTTATATCTACATGTCAATCATATCATTTCAAGAACCAATCATATATAGTTTTTATGCCAACATTGCACAAGAAATTTTGTCACATATTTATTACCCGTTTCCTAGTATGTTTTTCGTGAAGGTGAATAACTGATTGAATTTTGAGTCCTTAACTAGGTTTTGACCCGTGCGCTGCACGGGTGCTCTTGTTACAGATGTATGTTACAGGTTACCTTCTTGATTTTGGTACAAAGCATTATATGATAGATCTGGATGAACGTAAGCACGAACATTATATTGATATGAATTGGACTGCCCCTATGGATGAATACAACATATTGGTGTTAATCAACTATAATATTGTATATCCATATAAACATAACATGCTATATTGCTCCTCGAACATATCATGATCAAACCGACATAATTATGTAAAATATAGAACAATTCAGTAAACCTTGATCAACTTAACGTGTCATCTAACATTTTGAAATACTTCTCTATAGACAACGTTGTCAGTTTTCCAGCTTTCCTCGTTCTTGGAAGAATGTGCAATCAGCATTTTTATACCAGCCTTGGATCGAACTCTAGATAGTGCAACATATAGCTGCCCATGCGTGAACACTGGTTTTGGTAGATACAATCCAACCATCGACAATGATTGTCCTTGGCTTTTGTTGATGGTCATTGCAAACGATAGGGTCAACGGGAATTGGCGGCGTTGAAATTTCA
>QANZ01055949.1:0-14890 GCA_003254925.1 Chamaecrista fasciculata | reverse complement strand
GTGGATGTCTTCGTGTGAGCGTTTGACGCTCGTGTAATGCATGCACATGATGGAGCGCATGATGCTTTTCCGGTTGTGGGGGGTCTTATGCCTGTGTATTCCCCCAGAGATAGTGTTCACGACGTTCCGGACGGGCGCCTCAGAATGCTTCGAGCCGCCACTTCCGCCCTCAGCAACCTTCCTGTTCTTCTGATGGGAGGCGTCCCCATCAGGCTCCGGCCGCTTCTTCTGCTTGTACTCGGCCAGGTGGCCGTCGCGAATTAGCTGTTCGATTGCATCTTTCAGGGAGATGCACTCGTCTGTAGTGTGGCCATAGCCGTTGTGATAACGGCAGTGTTTGCTTGTGTCGCGTGGGCGACCGGTCTTTACCGGGAGGGGTCGGGCCACCGGAAAGAACTCAAGGGATCCGCAGGTGCGCAGGATCTCAGACCTGGAGACGGTCAGGATGTGGTATGTCGGGAATTTGCCCGTGAAGGGCGTGCGCTGGGCCCCTGGGGACGAGTTGGAAGAGCGGTCGTGCCTCTTCCATCTTCCATTGCCATTCCCATTGGCGGACTGAGCCCGGGTGCTTGTTTGGGCGTTCTGCATATCCTTCAGCTTGCTGAAGCGGCTCTTGGAGGCGACCTGGTTGTCCTCCTTAAGAATGAAATCCCGAACCTGTTTTAGCAGCGCGTCCAGGGTTTTGGGGTTGGCGAGCGCCAACTCGTTCGATACGTTGCCCGGGCGTAAGCCCTGCTTGAAAGCGTGGATGGCCACGCTGTCCTCTAAGTCCTCCACCTCGTGGCAGCGCTCGGAGAAGCGCTTAAGGAAGTCCCGGAGGCTCTCGCTGGAGCCTTGAATGAGGTCCGCCATGACCGTGGATGGTTTCTTGTAAACGATACTGGTGGCGAAACGCTTTAAGAAGGCGGCCTCCAGCTCGTCGAAGTTATGGATGGAGTAATCTGGTAGGCGGGCGTACCAGTGAAGTCCTTCTGGACCAAGAGTTGTAGGAAAGAGCTTGCACTTCTTCCCTTCAGTGAGTGATGCCAGCTGGACGTTTGCATGGAACGCCTTCAAGTGCAGATTTGGGTCTGCGGTTGGCTCGTAGGGCACCATCTTGACGGGCATCTTGAAGCCCTGAGGTACGATATCGCGCTGGATGGATACGGCGAACGGTCCCTTCTGGGGGATGAAGGTTCCCGGCTCGTCTTCGAAACCAGCAGCAGGTGCGTTTTCCTGGGCCGAGGCGGCCGTGGTGTTACGGCGGCCGGGGTTCGACCCCTGGGGAGTGCTGTGAACCGACAGGCTCTGGAATTCACGACGTAGGGATTCTGTCTGCTCCCTCATCATGCTACGAAAGATTGCCATAATGTCCATGGCCTGGAAAGTCTGGCCCGTCGCGCCCATATCGGCTGGTGGGGCGAGTCGAGAGGGCGCTCCCTCTTCTCGATGTTCCTCTTGCTCCTGGTTCTCCTGGGAGCCTAGGGCGTGCTCCTGGGAATCCGAGGGTTCGTCCAAGAGCGGATCGCGAGGGGAATCGCTATGAGCCATAGAAAAGTAGAGATCACCTAGTTCAACAAGGTAAACGTTGGTGAGTTAGCTTTCGTAAAGAAAAAGCAACAGAGGACGAGCGTGAGAGCCCGTAAAGTTCAGCAGGTGAGGAGGAAGGCTCCCCACAGACGGCGCCAATGATAAACTGGAAAATGTTTGGCACTTACCTAGTTCACCGGGATGGGCTGCAAGAGCCAAGTGTTGAGCGAAGACCTGCAAGAGCTTCACAGGGGGGCCCTGCGAAGTGTACTCCGACGCTCAAGTTAGTAAGAGAGTGATAAGAGAGTAAGAGAGTTTCAGAGTGTAAGAAGTAGCTAACCTTGGACTGGTGAGATGGGCTCTATTTATAGAGCAGGGAGGAGAGGTGGTCAGCGCGCGGGGCGGACCACGTAACTGGACACGATCTCCACCAGCGAAGATGGTGGAGACCGAGATTTGCGGAGCAAGGCAATCGTGGGTGATTGCGTGTCCAGGCGCTAGGCGGGCGCCTCGAAACTGGAGATCGTGGGTGTGAGCGAGTCAGTAGCCCACGATCTCCCGTAGCATGGATTGCGGAGCGAGGTAGTCGTGGATGGCCACGTGTCGTTTGGGGGGACGTCCGCCAAGACCCAGGATGGATCACGGCCGCCCCTAATTGTGCTTAGGGCGCCCGATTGGCTCGAGGGCGCCTCGCGAGGTGCGGAGGGGAGAAGAGGCCCGGTGCGAGGGCCGTTTAGGCGTACGCCCAAATAGTGATGTATCAGATGTGATAATAACAAAATATAATGTAGCATATTCCCAATTATCAATTTTATCATTTCTATTGTTTTGTCATTTTTTTAATCGGCACCAATTTCTGTCCTCTCTGTTCATTCCTGGTTTATATGAAATACTTAATATGTCATAGTTTTGATTTTTATTGATCTCATACTATTTAGACAATTTTCATTGAAAATTACTCTTTTTTAGATAATTATCATTTAATTTTTCAAATAATATTTTTTTGTATAAAAATATGAATGAATGCTTTTCAAAAAGAAGATATAATTATTTTAAAAATATTTATATAAATATAAGGCAAAAGATCTGTTGGTGCCCCTAACGTTTGGGGTCAATTTTAGTTATACCCCCAACGTTTGTTTTGTGTCAGTTATGCCCCCAACGTTTCAAATTATTGTCAATTATACCCTAACCTCAATTTTTTTCGGGCCACAGTCCTATTTTAGTCCTTCAAGTTTGCTCAAAGTTCCATTTTGATCCCTCAAGTTTCTGGCGAACTTTTCGACGAGATACACGGCGACTCTGATGACTACGAAAACTCCTAATCCAAAGTTTTTTTGACCTCCTGAGTTCAATGACTCCCTTCACTTTTCGAAAAAATGACTGACAAGTCGTCGAAAAATTACATAGTCGTCGCAAAATTTACACAATCACCGAAAATCATATTTTCGGTCATTTGTTTGCAAAATGCAGGTCGCCATTGAACTCCGGAGGTCAAAAAACCTTGGATTACTAGTTTTCGAAGTCGTCGGGGTCACCGTGTATCTCACCAAAAAGTTCGCCAGAGATTTGAGGGACTAAAACAGAATTTTGAGCAAACTTAAGGGACCAGAATAGGACTTTGGCCCAAAAAAATTGAGGTTAACGTATAATTGATAACAATATAAAACGTTGGAGGCATAACTGACACAAAACAAACGTTAGGGATATAACTGAAACTGACCCTAAATGTTAGGAGCACCAACATGCATGACTTTTGCCTAAATATAAAAGACGTAGTTTATTAAAATCAATAAAGGTAAATCAGAAATTGTTATAAAAAAATATATTATTAAATGAATCTTATGTATTGGATATATCAAGATATCATTCGTTGTCATATACTCNTACCAAAGTGTTAATGGAGAATACCACAGGGTACCAAAGTGTCAAGTTTCAAACCACAGGGTACCAAAGTGAAATAGAGTCAAACCACAGGGTACCAAAGTGTAATTTACCCAAAAAAAAAAACTAATTTCACAGTATGTTAACGATGCGTGCCCCAAATGATTTTAGTGCTATTGGGGGAAAAAGTAAGACTTACCTTTTTCAAAGGTTAATTAACAGCATCTGACATTTTCTTACGATTTTCAATTTTTCATATATGATATATATATATATATACATATATTGCTCATATAATTTGGTGTGAACTTACATTAGCAAGAGAGACAAAAGCATAGTGTTTTAGGAAAATTAACAAGAATAAATATTTTGAGGAACAGCTAAGAAGATAAATAATTTAATAAGTTATCCACTTCTCATCTATATATATATTTTCACCCAAAACAGTTTTTAATTATCAGTGTAAAATGAATCAATAATGTTGACAAAATTCAAAAGATAGAAATGGGTTTTTTGCAGCGACCTTTTTGCAGCGATACAGATATTGCTACGAAAAGTAGGGCTTCTGCAGCGACTAAAATTTGTCGCTGCTAATAGACATATTTTGTAGCGACTTAAAATATCGCTGCAGAAAGTGTAGGTATTAGCAGCGACCAAAGTTGCTGCCAATACTTGTCCGGGAAAGTTTAAAATTTTGGTGCGAAAACTATAGGCAGCGAATGAAGGGAAGTCGCTGCTAATAACATTCAGCAGCGACGAGGCCGCTACTAAAAGCATGCACTTCAGCAGCAACATCTGGAGTTTCGCTACCAATGGTTATTCAACAAAATAAAAAAAAATTGGTGCTAAATTATTGGCAGCGACATTCATAAAATCGCTACAAATAACTTTTAGTAGCAAAATATGTCGTTGCGAAAGGTTTACCAATTAGCAGCAACTTTCCATCGCTTCCAAAAGTTTCTCACAATATTTGAAATTTTTGGTACCAAATTATAGATAGCGCGCGAAAATGGCAAATTTTGGAACAAAATTATGAGTAAACTATAATTTTGGGAGAAGCAACATACTCGAAGGACAAAAGAAGGAGAAAAAGAATGGGCAGATCCCAGATCAAAAGAAATCTATGTATTATTTATCTATCTAATGTTTGTTGAATATTGGATTTTCTTTGTGATTGATTATATAAAACTGATATTATCATAATTTCAGGAACAACTTCATGAGCTCGTGGTTCAACAATCGCAAGTAGAGAATCCACTTACTAGTAATGCAATGTTAGAATCTGTACTTGGAAGGAGGTCAGGATATGTGAGAAGGCTAGGGTATGGAGCCAAACCCCCAAGTAGGAGAGGGATGAGCACATTAGAGGTGGAAGCTAGGGTATCATCTGCAGTAGATACCGTTCGTGAACAATTAGAGGAAGAACGTGCTAAACGAGCAGAGATGGAGAAGAAGCTACAAGAACAATATGAACTCGAGCGTGCTCGACGCATGGAGATAGAGCATAAGCAATTAGATTTGGAAGCACAAGTATCTGCTTTGATGGCTGTATTTAATCAGGTAAATGTTTATATTGTATTTTTCAATGTTCTATTCTTGGTGATGCATTTATATCATTGGTTGGGCTGGCTAGCATTGTTTTTTAGTTGTTGAAATTATGATTTTACTTGATCATGAATGTTTCTGCATAATGAATATTGTTTGATTTGATCTGCATGTTTGCTGACTGTAATGATCCATCCAATTTTAATTGTTTGATGGCACCCAGAAAGTAGGAACTCATTATTATTAATTTAGGGGTAAATTAACAATTTAGTCCCCCAGATTATATGGATGTTATCAATTTAGTCCTCATTAATTTAGGGACAAAATTAAATCAATTATTTCAATAATTCAAGGACTACAATGACAATACTCATAGATATGAATTAATGAGAGGATTTTCATTTTTTGTAGTTAGTTTATAGTGTTATGATATTTGATTATTGAAGAATGAGGAGGAATTAATGTATGAATGGATGAAAAAATTAAAAAATATAAAATGGAATTTTAATCTTGAGATGTTAAATAGTATAGTTTACTCTAAAAAAGCTTTGGTAAATGGTTATAACTTATGATATTTGCATTATACATAGATACATAGAGAAATCTTGTAGGCAGGCATATAGAATCTGTCCAAAAGAAAAACAAAGGCCAAACCACTCAGAAGTTTTATTTAATTTGTTGGTGGAGCAAGTGATTGGTGGATTCAAACTTGAAAGACATAAACAATTATGTTTTCTCTTTTGGTGGGTCATTTTGACACTTTGACTGGATTGCTCAGTATGTGAAGAATCTCTTGTTCATCTTCAAGTTAGTATAGAGATAGAACTGTGATTTTGACTATTATTATGAGCTGAGTGTTATTATGTCAATTTGGAGTTTTGGTTTTTTAGGTATATGATATGATTTATATGACTTTGCATATTATTAAAATTGGGTTTTACTATTTGCATATTATTGAATCTATGCTAAATTATTATCATTATTTTTTTGTAGGGACAACTTCAGCCACCACTTCCATCTAATATTAGGAGATCAAATAATGAAGGCTAAGAAAGTTGAGCATTTTAAAGTTTCAGAAGATGACTGGAAATTTCTATATGTTGTTGAAGCTAAAAACTTTATGTTTATTTTGACTTGGATATGTTAGCTCTATGTTTTAAGACATGTCTACTCTATATTTTTGGATTTGAATGTTAGTATTCTATTATTATGTTGGATTTGAATGTTAGTATTCTATGTATGGTGTTGGATTTAGAGAATTGTGTTTAAACATATGGATATATAAGTATTAAAAGAAAATATTTGGATTTGGTTGAAATGTATTTAATTTGTTTAAGAAATATGATATTTGATATTATTTCTTATATTTGTCACATTTTAAGAAAAAAATTGTTATTAAGGATTTTATTATATATATATATAAATAATTGTGAAAAAAAAATAAATAATAAAGTTTTTGCAGCGACAAAAGGTTGCTGCAATAGACCCTTTTGCAGCGACATTAAAATTCGCTGCAAACATATGGAGCTTTGGTAGCAAAGATAAAATCGCTGCAATTTATGTTTTTGCAGCGACAAAAGCATTGCTGCAATAGACCTTTTTGCAGCGATGCTTAATTTGCTGCCCAAAAAGACCTTTTGCAGCAAATAAATCGCTGCCAAAGAGTATCTTTTGCAGCGACATCATCGCTGCAGAAGCATATGCTTTTGTGGCGACACTTTAATCCACGAAATTTGTTGGAGTTTTTACAACAAACTTGTCGCTGCAATTCCTCTTTTTTTGCAGCGATCTTATCGCTGCAAAATAACGGGTTTTGGCAGCGAAATATTTGGTCGCTGCAAAAACCTTTTGCGACGGAGCTTTTTGCAGCGACTTTGCAGCGACCATTATGTCGCTGCAAATAACCTTTTGCAGCGATTTTGGAGCTATTGGCGACGCAAATCGTCGCTGCAAAAAGTCTAATTTCTTGTAGTATGGTTTGTTTTGGCGGTGGCTATTCTAATTATTCTCATAAGCAAGATCTCGAATCCAAGTCTTACTACTGATATTTTAGCTGTAACTATTCTAATTTTCTCATTTTACGACTTAATTTTTAACTTGAATAAGCATTAAACCTAGATCTTAATACGGAGATTAAGTAGATTGTAAGAAAACAAAAAAAAAATTATCAAAGAGGTATGTAATTGAAGGTGTTGAGAAATTATTGAGAGGGGAAATAGAAATTAAAGTAGAGACCAGAAATGACATTTAGATATATATTACTTGACTTAAGGGACAAGATCTAGTATATAACTAAAACTGCAGGAGATATATTCAGGAATCATAACTTTAGAAAAATTTAAAGGAGGAGAAGATTTTGAACTAATTAATTAATAACTAGTGCAATATTAATGGGGATAAGTCATAAGATAATACAGGCAAACATTGAAAGGAAAAAGAAAGATGAAGAAAACAAGATTCAGATTTGATGTGGTGGTGCTTAAATATATATAGGAATTAACTGAGGGAAGAACTAGAGACATAGAGAGAGCAAGACTTAGTTCTCAGAGTTTAGATTTGGCGATGGATGAATCAGGTACGTTATCTATTGTTTTTGGTTTCAATATTTCAATCTTCCAATTAACTCGATTAAAGTTGCTTCCACTTACGGTACAATTATAATAATATAAAATAAACATACATCATTACTGAGTGAGAGAAGAAGCATTGCCAGTAGAGGCAGAAGTAGAAGAAGAAGAAGAGTTCTTATGATTATGCTTCCAAACTTTGAACACTTGCCTGCTCACTCCCACTCCTCTACAAAATCTTTCTATCTCATCTTCCAGATCTTTCCTTTGTAGCTTCCACCCAAGTTTCTCAGCAAATCCCAGCATCTTCTCCTTCTGCTCCGCCGTGAACTTTGTCCGGAACCGCTTCTTCGACCCGCCCGGCCCACCCGAGGCCGCCATTGTCGTCGCACTTGGTGGCGGCGTTCCTTCCTCGCCGCCGCTGTACTCCATCACATCCATCGGCGGCGCATCCCCGGCTCCGCCTCGTCGGCTGCTGCCGATATAGGCGAGGCCACGGGGTGGCGGCGCCGTGGGACACGTGACCTTGCGGTGGAAGTTCCGGTGGCAGCCGCAGGCGGCGCATTGGAGGCAGCCACCGCTGCCCGGGGAGGTGTCGTCGAGGGTGAACTCGCCGCAGCCGTCGGTGGCGTAGCTGCCAAGGCTGGCTGCATGGTTTCGCTGGCACTCTCGGTAGATATGATCTCCTCCTCCTCCTCCTCCTCCTATTCCTTCCATATTTTCTCTCTCTAGTTTTCTAACTTTCTCTCTCTAGTTTTCTCTCTCTTTCTAGCTTTGTTACTTTATGTGTTTAGTTTTGTGGTGTTGGGAGAGAAGGAGAATTGTATATAAGGAAAGAAAATTGGGAATGAATATCAATGAATGAATGAATGGATGGAATAGAAGAATGACTATGATGGGCATAGTCGGATGGCATATTTACAGTGTCCCCTTTTTTATGGACATGCTACGCATTACACAACTAGCTAGCTAACAACATTAACCTTAATTATTAATAATATTCTACTACCTCCGGTTCTGAATATTGGTGTTTTAGAAAATCATTTTTGTTTCAAAATATCTGATGTTTTATAAATTCAAGAGAGCATTAATTATTTTTTTACCATTCTACCCCTATTAAATATAGTAGAGTCATAAATGTATAAACATTTTCCAAGTAATTTAATAGGGATAGTTTAGTCATTTTACTTCATTTTTCTCTTAATTCTATGTTGGCTAATCATTTCCTTAATCTGTGTGTAGAAACCTTAAACACCAGATATATAGAACCGGAGGGGGTACATACTAATCATTTAACTTTAACCAAACGTCACTCTCTGGTTCATCAAATAACCTCATTAATTTCTAGAGAAAACTTAGTCTCTAAATTTATACCAAGTAAATGAATTAGTTTTTGAATAATTAAAATATGTAATTTGGTCCTTAAAAATTAAAATAGTTCATTTGTCAATGATCATTTTGGTCCTTCAATTTAAACTTATTTTGTACTTTTTGTCTCTAAATTTGTATTAATTTAATTCATTTTAGTTAATTTATATTTTTTGGTCCTTGAATTTGTCCTAGGAACTAAATCGTTGGTTGTTACAATAATTCGGAGACTGAATTGTATATATTGATTATTCAAAGATTTTTTGCTGACTTGAATTTATTCAAAGATTGTTTTGCTGACTCTCTATAAATTCAAGGACGAAACCATAAGATTTCTCAAATCTATATATATAAACATTCCACGAAATTCCATTATTGATGATACATGCTTTTTCATCCATATATATATAATTCATTATTTTTTTTATGATCGCACATGTGATGTGATATTTTTCACTTATTGACGTTACAATTTCGATGAAATTAATATTTGATGAAAATATCTTTTACTATGTTTTTTTTTTTAATTAAGATCTTTTACTATGTTCTTCATATACAAGATATATCATATGTATTGAAATGAAATACCTGTCATTCTAACCAAATGATACATTTTAGTTTTGTCCAGTTTGTTGCATTTGACCAAATATGTCTAAAGATTAAGAATGTATAATAATTAAATAATGACTTGCTGATCCTTTGAATTGTTTAGATAAAGAATATGTATTAGTTTGCTTCAAATTAAGAATATAGACTAAAAGTATTCTTCACAATAACAAATTATACATAGAAGTGAATTAAAGCCACTAATGTGAAACAATCTGGTAACACCCACAAAATTATATATCATGTTGATGTATAATTAACCAACATTCAAGTAATATATAATATGGGACATACATGAACTTGAGTGAAAAATGCAGTACTTTCAAATTAAAATATATTTTAATTAAGGCCATTTGGTCATGTGCATGCATGCAATGCATACTAAGCACATGAACGTTATTATTTTATACTAATGAAACTGGCTAAAACTATAATGATTGATATTGTTTTTTTTTTTTTAAAAAAAACATTGCGTTACCACGCTATTATATAATTTTAAAAAATAATTATATATTTTATTTAAATATGCCATTTGTGTTTATTTTTTCTAAATAAAAGTCATAGGTATTCCCTACTTATTTGTATTAACAATCTAGATAAAGACAATTAAAACTAATGATTTATTACGTAATTGGAACACTCATTAATCCAGCCATAGATAGATTCGACTCATTGGGCTATTAGTTCACACTACAAAAAAACCGGTAATTAGCTACGGTTATTTAGCTACGGTTAACCAAAACCGTAGGTAAATAATATGTAAGTCTCTTTTTTCCCACACTATTATTAACCGTAGATAATAAAAAGTGATACCGTGGCTATATTCGGCGGGACACCTATTTTCATTCCCTCTCAATTTTTTTTTGCTAATCCCTCCGTCTCTTTTTTTCACACTTAGTCCAAATCCCTAATTTTCTAATCTCACTCTCACAACCATCTGGCCTCTTCGAACTCTACCCATGACAGAGAAGCTTCATCCTTATCGGCGACGAGAAGCTTGATCGGCGACGAGAAGCTGTGCGTCTCTTCGGCGACGAGAAGCTTGATCGGCTGTGCGGCTGTGCGTCTTCCTTCTCCGATTGGGGTATTTCGTCTCTTCGTCTTCCTCTCTTCCCTTTCCTTCTCCTTCATTCTCTTATCTTCCCGTTCCCTCTTAATCTCTGAACATACACTAGGAATATTCACTTATCTGCAATTGTTATTTTATTATAGATCTCTGTAATACAACGGGAAGCCGAGACAATATCTGGGGATTTCAAATCTGTTCGTGTGGCAGTCCATGTTCTGGTGAGTCTATTGCAAGAATTCTGTTTCTTTTGTTTTAGATTCTTGCTTGCTGTGTAACTTAGTCTATGTTCTGGGGATTTCTGCTCATGCTTTTCAGGAATCTAAAATTATCAAATTGTACGCTCTAAGTTCGAAAATCATGTGGTGTGTTTTCGCAAAACTTTAAGCATGTGATTAAAACTATAAACACCTAACATACATCTCATGTATATCACACAACTAGTATAAACATACAATTAGCGTGGCTCTGATACCACTGTTGGGAAATCACAGAGGGAGCGCAGCGAAAGAAATTAAAAAATTTTGGACTAAAACGCAAATAAAACTAAAAGCTAACTCTGTGATTCCTTCCAGGATCCACTAACTATGTTTATACCAGGTAAGAAAAGATGTTTACCTAGTTTCAATCGGTGACTTATCGTGTTCGCGAATTTGAGAAGTCCACTGAGTGTCCTTCCTCTACCGGTGATCCACACGAGCAGTTTGGCAGATGCCTAGGTGCTAGCCTCCTTCACTTCTTCCCAAGTGAATACGGGAACTCTATCTATGATTCTTGAATAATCAAGAACTGTTCTTGATTATCAAGATTGATTGGGAAGTACTAATATTATCAGGTGCAGGTCCAATTCTCTTTCTTCAAGAAAATCGACTCACTCTCATAATATTAGGACTAGGCGATTTTTCACTCTCTATAGATGCTCTAGGCGAAATTCTTGGTCTGACCAAGAATTGATCTGTGTTGTGAGTTATCTCTGAGATAGGCGCCTAGTGCCTCTATTTATAGTGTTCTCATTCCTAGTTTTAGGGAATCCTAATCCAATTAGGATATCTCTAAGATATGGGATATCTTTTAGATATCTCAAAATATCTTTTGATTTATAATATTAAACTTAATATTATAATTCAAAAATAAAGCCCAATTTTCGAATTTGACCTATCCAAGATCAAATCTTGGATCAAATCTTGATTTGCTCAAATCCTATTGGTTGGAATGAGTCATGAGATTTTGATTTTATAATTTAAATATTACTTTAATAATTAAATATAAAAATCGACTTTAGCCTAGACCCAAACTCTAAAATGCAAGATCAAATCTTCCATCCCAAGAAAGGGGGTAGGCGAAATTCTCATGGAGTTTTTGGAGGAATTTTATAACAACCCAAACTCCTTAGGTAGTTATAACTAATTCCTAACAATTTTGAATAAAAGAATTACCTTAATATCTTTTAATTCAAATCCTATATCTTTTCCAAAAGATATTTATCTTATCTTTATTTAATTAATAAAAACAATTTCTATTAATAAAAACAAAGATAATGAGGCGCCACCCTCATCCTTTTATTTCCCAATTTTAGTGAATTTAATAAATCAATAATTCCCTAATTTTTAGGAAACTTATTTAATTTATTTATTCACTAATATTTTAATTGTAAAACTATTTAACAATTAATTTAAATTTAAATTTGTCCAACAAATTTAAAACCTCAATCATAGATATTTATTTAAGACAAGATTTAATGTCCTAAGACATTTAACTATGTCCTAAATTGTGTCACCTAAGTGACTCACGAATTAACCCTAATTCGTGTCCCAAAAATTAGCATCTTGATCCTGCTCATGTGTGACCCAGCAGGCCTCACGTGAAGTTGGCAGCAAATCATTTTTATGATTCACAAGTTGTGAGCGGACTCTAGCAAGCCATCACAACTACCCAAAACACGGGAGTTATCGCTTTAACGTTTTAACGATTTAACCTAAATACCACCTTGTCATAATTCCTATTGTCTCACGATATTTTGGTCATGGATCAGGCACGGGAATGTCATCCAAAATCCAAACCACAACTTTCTCGATTTCCTGAGTTAGTCCCAATTCCCAGCGTGGCCACGCATTTCTTGGACAGACTCATCGAGGGCGCCAGTTAAATATCTCTCATCTTAAATGAGGGACAAAATCCCATCTTGGTCAACCACATTCCTTTGCACGGTAATCAACCAAACCCGTACCTAGCCTGTATGGCTACCCTGCTACGGGTAACGTTGGACTAGGCCAAAGTTTGACAACTACAATGCCGGAATAGTCAAGACCTCAGGTCTAAGGCTATCGTGACAGGTGTACAGGAGAGGCTCGCTTATGACTAAACCCATGCAGGACTCTCCGGGTCGGTCCAGCAATTTTGTAACCCTTACAAAATTGCACCATGGCTCTCGAGAAGCATCTAGTGCATGTATCTCTATACACCGAGGTCATGCTGGTCTTTGTTCATTTACGTTCCCACGTGAATGATCGACTAGGGACAGTTTTAGATTTAATTATCATATAATCAATCAAGGACGCTATCATAGTAAACACGCTAATAATATGATAACAACATAATTTATCTCTATAAATTAATCAAAAACTATATATATGTTCAAATAACACATAAATAAAATGATTGGCCCTAGGGCACAATCTCCATCACGATCTACGATGAGTCAAACTGATCTTCCGCGATCCTTTTGAGGAAATGCTTTGGAAGCTGCTGCGTTCACACTTAACCGTGTTCCGTCTAAGGCAGTTGAGAAGACACCATATGAGATATGGATGGGAGGAGTCCCATAGTGTCTTATCTCACATTTGGGGGTGTGAAGTTTACGTTAAACAAACGATAAACTATCTCCCAAAAGGTGCTTGTAGGGTACCCCAAGGAAACGAGGGGATACTGTGTTTACTGCCCATCTGACAACAAAGTGTTTGTAGTCAGAAGTTGATCTTCTTAGAGAAGGATCTTGTTTCCAAAAGAAACTGTGGGAGTAAGGTAGATCTTGAAGGAGTTCAAGATGCACAAAGCACTTCAGAGGCACAGACGGAAACTAGAGAAGAACCACAAGGTGTTGTGGAAGCTCCTCTAATAACACAAGGACAACGAAGTTCTGATAGAACACGTTTTCAACCACAAAGATGTGGATCTTGTTGGGAATTGTGCCCTAGGGCCAATCCTCTTTTATATATGTTATGAACATATGGATTAATTTATAGAGATAAATTAATGGTTATCAGATTATTAGCATGTTTACTGTGATTACATCCGTGATTAATTATAAGATAATTAATCTAAATCTGTCCCTGAACGATTATTTTCGTGGGAGCGAAAATGAACTAAGATCAGCATGACCTCAGTGCATAGGGATGCACACACTAGGTGCTGGAATGAGAGTCATGGTGCAATTACGTAAAGGGTTACGAGTTGCTGGACAGACCCGGAGAGTCCTGCATGGGTTTAGTCATCAGCTTGCCTCTCTTGTACGCCTGTCACGACGCCTTAGACCTGAGGTCGTCATTATTCCGGCGTTGCAGTTGTCAGACTTTGGCTTAGTCTAACGTTGCCCGTAGCAGGGTAGCCATAAGGGCTAAGTACGGGTCTGGTTGATTGTCGTGCTGAGGAATGTGGACTGACCAAAATTGGGATTTTGTTCCCCATTAGATGGGAGATATCTTACTGGCGCCATCGATGAGTCTGTCCAGGAAAATGCGTAGCCACGCTAGTATATGGGACTTACTCAAGGAAATCGAGAAAGTAAAGGTTTGGATCATGGATGACTTTTCTGTGCCTGATCCATAACCAAGATATCGCAGAACAATAGGGTCGGTGCCTAGGAGGTACGAAGGTTAAAATCGGTTTTGGTAACAAACGATCACTCACGTGTTTTGGGTAGTCGCGATGGCTTGCTAGAGTCCACTCACGACTTGTAGGACATAGGGATGACCTACTGCCAACTTCACGTGGGGCCTGCTGGGTCACACACGAGCAGGATTAGAAGACACTTTATTAGGGACACGAATTAGGGTAATTCTTGGGTCACTCCGTGGCCTAATTTAAGACACAGAGGAAATGTCTGGGACATTATGTCTTGTCTTAAATATTCTGCAGTTTAAATAATTGTTAAATGATTAATAGAGATTAATTATTTACAATTTAAATATTAGGAATAATAAATTAAATAATTCCTAAAAGTTAGGAGATTATTGATTTATAAAATTCCCTAATATTATGCTAGAGAGTGGCGCCTCATTTCAGGATGATTTAATTAGTAAAAATGTTTTATTAATTTAAGTCATGAATTTGAGATTCAAGATTTGAA
>QANZ01055944.1:8270-24996 GCA_003254925.1 Chamaecrista fasciculata | reverse complement strand
TCATATTATTACCCGCAAAAAGACAAACCGTTTTGATTAATATATAATTTTTGGTCCCACATTTTTTTCGTAGATAACATTTTGGTCCTTCAATTTAGTTTTTGGAGGAAAGTTTGCAATATAGAAACTCAATCGTTGATAAATGCAATTTTTTACAGGTCAAGAGATATATTTCACTTTCGTAAGGACCGATTCGTTCAATTTATATAAAATCATAGACCAAATGGTAGGTTTTTAAACATTTTCATGTTATTTACATTTTGGTCCTTTCATTTCATTACATAATACTACTCCAACCTTCATTACAAATATTTACATCTAGCACAAATTTCGAGAAAATTTCATTACCATTTTATTTCATAACCACCACAACCAAAAAGTCAAAATATTATTTTTTTTATTTCTATCTATTTCCATTATCAATTATCAATTCTACCCTTATACAATTTAAAAAAACTCATATATTTATTTCAACCAACCACAATCATTACATACTCTTTTTCATAATTTCACATCCTATTTTTTTCATTACATCTCAAACTAATCCAAACACCATTTTCATTACATTTTCATTACATAATTTTCTCATTACCATTTCATTACATAAAATCATCATTTCATTACCTACTTCTAATCCAAACACACCCTAAATTATACATTTCAATCTTTTTAAGGACCGAGTCGTCAATTCGATAATTTTTTAGGGACCAAATTGTTAGTTTGCTCTAAAGTTAATTAAAATACTTTCTTTTTACCAATAAGGAATGACACAGTTGGTTCAGATTTAGACTCTTACCCTATAAGGGCATGGGTTCAAATCTTCTTATCCGAGACTCTTATTTAATGGATAATATGTAAATTATTCTTGAAAATCTTAAAAAAAAAAAATTAAGAGATATGCTGTGACCCTAATAGAGTGCTTCTCCCTCCCCCCACCAACTTAAACTTTAGTTTATGAAAAAAAAACACAAACTACTTTCTTTGTAGTCTCTTCTCTTTTATGTTACCGTACCATATATATACAAGGGAAACAAACCCTACAGAAGCTGGTGGAACCCTAATTCTAAGCACATGAAGATCGTACATATACCTCAGAATGAGCACCCGACTAGGGTTATACTCTTTCTTTTTCAGCCATGTGAAGAGCACTTAGCTTTTCTAGAGAGAGAGAGAGAAGAGAGATAATAAGGAGACCCCAAATGAACCCTTTGGTTTTTAAGGAGATCAAAGGCCAGATGTACCTTTTGCTCTTAGTGGTGGGGCAAGAGGCCATATGCCTAATGTACCTTTGATATCTCACTTATTGATTCTCTTTTTTACATCCCACTGTTAGTGCTTACAGTTTTTTTTTGCTTTATTTTTATTTTACAAAAATTAAAACTGCATTTCCTCACTTATGAGGGAATAGAATTTTTAAGTAAGGCTTCATTATATTTAATCTTAGATTTAAGTGGATAAATAGTTAAGTTTCCTTATATATTTATATTTGGATTCAAAGATTTTTTTTTTGTAAAAAATATTTTTCTTAATATTTATAATCACTGAAAGTAAAAAAAAAGTTATAAATATGTATATAATATTTAATTATTTTAATATATATATATATAAAATGTTTAATATGTTAATTATTTTAGAAATTCTATATTTTTTTAACATATAAAATGATAAAATATTATAGTTTTATATATAAAAATAAATATTTACTATAACATTTGGGATATGATAAGAGTACCTACCATATTTATACTCATATTGATTGACTTTGGATTTAGACCCAAAATTCAAATTCAAAACTATAAAAAGAAAATTCAAAATATCATATATATATATATATATGAATATTTTGATCATTCTATAATTGCATTATAGCTCTATTTTTTTAACAATAATAAAAGTGTAATTTGGGATAGTGGTTATATTTGCATATGTAAGAAAGAAGAGTTGTTCCTCTCATTGACAATTTTTCTGGGTGCTTTAAATAATTTATAAGATAAAACAAGAGATAGATATAAAATAAAAAGTAAATATACAAATTACTTTTTAGAAAATATTTGAATTGATAGCTTAATAAATTTTAATTTACACATTTCAATCATTAAAAAATATAAAATTAATTCATTTTAATTTCTTAAACTTATATTCTAAAAACTAATTTTTATAGACAAAATAGCTAAAGTCTATATTAGATATAAGACTCTTAAGAATTAAGCCAAAGGTTCATTTTAGTCCTAAATATATGTCCGATATTCATTTTAGTCCTTTATATTTTAACATATTTATAGTGGTCTTAAATATTGGCAAAATGTTTCATTTTGATCCCAAATTGTTGAATGTGATCATATTCCTCTTATTTTATATAAGGTCAAATGTGACGAGTCCATAATAACTTGTTGCTTTTGAAGAGTACTCTTTCTATCTAGTTGAGGTGATTTGCAAACAAGATTAAATCGGGTCCCAAAAGTGGGGTGCCCATTTCAGAGTCAAGCAAACAAAATTGGTTATATATTTCTTGTTTCAATTCTGAATGCGACCAATTCAGAGCGATGAATTACTCTTAACTTCATTTTTCTACCAGTTGGGACTGTCAACAGATGAGATCAAATCGAGGTTGAAACTGGAGTTGGGACCAAAAAGTGAAAAATGATAAAAAAATTGTTTCAAACCCACTTTCATTGTATTTGACCTCATTTGTTGACAATCTCAACTAGGCAAAAACAGACTCATTAGATTAACCTGTAGTAGCTTTGAACTCGTCATATTTGAATTTGAAAAGACAGAGATATGACTAACTTTGCTTATTTGACAATGAAACAAACAACCTACTTTCGGGACCCGATTTGACCATGTTAGCTGATGGCCCCAACTAATTAGAGAAAATATTCTTTAGAAATAACATGTAGCTCTGAACTTGTTCAATTTGAACTTGAAATAAGATCAATATAATTACATTTAATAGTTTGAACCAAAATGAAATATTTTGTCAATTCTTAAGATCAATAAAATCTTTTGAAACATAAAGGAGACTAAAAAGAACCTTTGACCTAAGAATTATAAATTATATAACAAATTAATAAATATTGTATATATTTTTTGTTAAAGGGTCATTGTAGTCCTAAATGTATGTCTTAATGTTCATTTTGGTCCATTGTGTTTCAAAATGTTCAAATTGGTCTTAAATATTGAAAAAATGTTTCATAGTGGTCCCAAACTATTGAATATGGCTTGTTTCAAGTTCAAACGTGACGAGTTTAGAGCTATGTATTGTTTTCGAAGAGTACTTTTTCTATCCAGTTGGGACCGTCAACAAACGAGGTTAAATCGGTCCTAAAAGTAGACTACTCATTTTATTGTCCAACAAACAAAGTTGATCATATCTCTCTCGTTTCAAATTGGAATGTGACCATGAGTTCCTCTTAACAAGTCTTTTGAACTAGAAATGAGAGACGAGAGAAATATGACCAAATTCAATAGTTTGAGACCAAAATGAAACATTTTGCCAATATTTAGGATCACTTTGAACATTTTGAAATATAATAGACCAAAATGACCCTTTGACCTATATTTTTTAAAGGTCAACTTATATATTTACTTTTGAAAAAAAATAGAAACATTAAAAATGAAATAAATTAATATATGATCTATGTATTTTTCATTTTATAATTTCAAAAATTTCACGCACCCTAAACTTTACGGGTGATAGTGAAAATAATGAGGTTAATTGATATGGTTTTTCCTAACCATGCAGCCAATGATTGCGATAAAACCCCACAGTTGAAATGAGTTTGGGAATTTGCAAACCTAGTTACTTCCCAACGATAAATATATATATATATATATATATATATAAGGCTGAAAGACTTGAAAGTTGAATCCGTACTTAGTGAAGTTCAATCATGGTGGGATTCTCTGTGTAGAAAAGACGGTTAGAAAACATTTACATTTATATAGTTGGAAATTCTAACAACTTAACTAAAATCAACAAATAAAATTATAAAATTCTGACAATTTATACAAAAACAAAATAGAGTTCACATTATTGTCCTAACAAAAACAATGGCAATCCCAATTACAGAAAAAGAAATCCATAAGCACAGTCTTTGGCAATTAATCGATAATCTAATTATATGGAAGAAAGACTTACAGCCAAAGAGATCATCAAGAATT
Organism: Chamaecrista fasciculata; assembly: GCA_003254925.1. Classification (NCBI taxonomy): domain Eukaryota; kingdom Viridiplantae; phylum Streptophyta; class Magnoliopsida; order Fabales; family Fabaceae; genus Chamaecrista; species Chamaecrista fasciculata. The sequence goes on along the minus strand of QANZ01055944.1, from coordinate 20,832 downwards.
CACACTAATTGTTTTTTAATGTTAGACAGTTTCAACCTTTAGAGAATGGTAAGAGACATTTGTTCTCCATTCAGGGTCTTAAGCAAACAGTCTTCGGCTTAAGACCCACCTGCTTAACAAATTAACAAAAAAAAAATAGTTAATTATGGTAGAGAAGTGCTTTTTACATAAATCTAAGATCATACATTTGTATCTAAATAGTGTTTGGTTTGTAGAAAAGAAAAGCATCTAATAAGGCAACTATATGGTGTAGAAAAGAAAAACCAATGCATGACTATTTAGAGCCTTCAAGAACTACTTTAGACTATCAATAGTTGAAATGAAACAACAAACAATTAGAATCACAATTTTCTTAGACTTAACAAAACAAAGTTTAGTATAAACATGTTGGAGATTGTGCCCTAGGGTCAATCATTTGGTATGTGAGAACATACTGGTTGACTAATTTATGGATGATAAATTGAGTCGTTATCATATTATTAGCATGTTTACTATGATAACAATCCCTGATTAATTATGAGATAATTAATCTAAACTGTCCCTGGTCGCTCATTCGAGTGAGAACTTGAAATGAACTAAGACTAGCATGGCCTCGGTGTATAGAGATACATGCACTAGATGCTTTACGAGAGTCATGGTGCAATAGATAAAGGATTACAAGTTGCTGGACCGACCCGGAGAGTCCTTCATGGGTTTTAGTCATAAGTTAGCCTCTCCTGTACACCTGTCACGATAGCCTTAGACCTGAGGTCTTGACTATTCCAGCATTGTAGTTGTCAGACTTTGGCCTAGTCTAACGTTGCCCGTAACAGGGTAGCCATAAGGGCTAGGTACGGGTTTGGTTGATTACCGTGCTGAGGAATGTGGTTAACCAAGATGGGATTTTGTCCCTCATTAAGATGAGAGATATTTAACTGGGCCCCTCGATGAGTCTATCCAAGGAATGTGTGGCCACACAAGGAAATGGGACTAACTCAGGGAATCGAGAAAGTTGTGTTTTGGATTATGGATGACAATCCCGTGCCTAATCCAGGACCAAAATATCATGTGACAATAGGGATTATGACAAGGTGGTACTTAGGTTAAGTCGTTAACGTTGAAGCGATAACTCACGTGTTTTGGATAGTCGTGATGGCTTGCTAGAGTCCGCTCTTGACTTGTGAGTCATAAGATGGTTTGCTGCCAACTTCACGTGAGGCCTGCTGGGTCACACATGAGCAGGATCAAGATGCCGCATTGGGACACGAATTAGGGTTAATTTGTGAGTCACTTCGGTGATACAATTTAAGACATAGTTGAATGTCTTAGGACATGAAATCTTGTCTTAGACAAATATCCACGTTTGTGACATTTAAATTTGTTGGACAAATTTAAATATATTAATTGTTAAATAGTTTACAATTAAATTCTTGTTTAAAATATTAGGGAATAATAAATTAAATAGATTTCCTAAAAGTTAGGAGATTATTGATTTATTAAATTCACTAATATTTGGGATAACAAGATAATGAGGGTGACCAGAAAAAAGGAAAGAACCTTCTGGAAGCAAAAGATAGTAATAATAAAACACTGGAAAATAAATTAATTGCATTACCGAATAGTAACTGTATGCATTGTATTAAAGATATTAAAAAAAAATATTTTCATTAATTAAATAAGACCAAAAAAGGAAAGAACCTTCGGGAAGCAAAAGATAGTAATAATAAAACACTGGAATTTGAATTTGAATTAAATAAAGATAACAAGATTTAATTAATTATCAAATTCAAATTCAAATCTTGTTATCTTTATTTAATTAAAAAAATATTTTCATTAATTTGAATTAATCCGTACCGAATACGCACCTCTTTTGGTCTTACTTAATTAATGAAAATATTTTTTTAATTAAATAAAGATAACAAGATTTGAATTTGAATTCAAGATATGATTTTGATTTCAAGATTCAAGTTTGAATTAAAGATATTAGGGTAATATTTTAATTCAATATTATTAGGGAATTTGAATTCAAGATTCAAATTTGAATTAAAGATATTAGGGTAATATTTTAATTCAATAATGAATTTGAATTCAAGGATTATCTTTTTGAAAAGATTCTGGATTTGAATTAAAGATATTAAAGTAATATTTTAATTCAATAATCTTAAAAGATAACAAGTAGGATATAACTACCTAAAGAGTTTGGGTTGTTATGGAATTCCCTTTTGAGGATGGCGCATATATCATGGCTTGGGGTGCAAGATTTGATCTTGCATTTTGAATTATAATATATGTGCAAATCGATTTTAATTAAAATTATTAAGGTAATATTTTAATTATAAATTTAAATCCTCATGACTCATTCCAACCAATAGGATTTGAGGAATCAAGATTTGGTTTCAAGATTTGATCTTGTAGGCCAAGATTTCGATTTGCCCTTAGGTTTTTGAATTATAATATTAGTGTAATATTATAAATCAAAGATATTGGGAATCCTTATCCAAGATTTGAGGGATTCACTAAATGGTTTAGTGAAACCCAAACTCTAGGAATGAGAAGCTATATAAGCACACATATAGGGAGCAAGTCGCCTAAGGCATAATTTTGTGAGACAAAATCGCCAAGTTCATTCTCTAGAGAGAGAAGAAAGTCGCCTACCTAGTTTTAGAGAGAGAAAGTCAAGTTCTTCTCTTAGAGAGAGAATTTCGACCCAAACCCTAAAACACTTGGTTTTGTGTGTTTGTTTTTGCGCCACTCTTGGGAATTCAAGAAAGGGTTCTTGAATTTCCCACTTTTGTTTTGAAGATTCAAGAAGTGTTCTTAAGTCTTACCGTTTGTTCTTGAGTGTTCAAGAACTGTTCTTGAACATTCAAGACTCGTAGATAAAGTTCCCGTTTTCACTTGGGAAGAAGTGAAGGAGGCTAGCACCTGGGCATCTGCCAAACTGCTCGTGTGGATCACCGGCAGAGGAAGGACACTTGGAGTGGACTTCTCAATTCGCAAGTTCATCCGCACCGATTGAAATTTGGTAAATCTCTTTCTTTAACTAATATAAATGTAGATAGTGGATCCTGGAAGGAATCATAGGGAAGCCAAAAATTTTAATTTACCGTGTTTTTCCGCTGCGCCGACCCTATGATTTCCCAACAGTGGTATCAGAGCCAGGCTACTCATATTTATATTAGTTTGTGTGATTATACATGTGATGTATGATTAGATGTTTACAGTTTTTCAATCGTATGCTAAGTTTTGCGAAAATTGCCACCACATATGTTTTGGAACAATATCTAAAGAATTGGTGCAAAACTATATGTATGAGATACATATGAAATCAATTGGATTGATTTGAAAAGTTCTTAAAATTATGAGTCTTGATCGAACCATACATATATATTTTAGTTAAAAAGTGTTTTAATTATAATATTTATATGTCTTGGTCGAAAACCCTAATTATATATATTAATTAAAATTGTTTTAATTATAATATATATATAGGGTGGTTGAAATTTTTAAATTAAGAATTTATTAATTTGGGCCAATAATTCGAAATTCATGAATGGGATTCTTGAATTTTAATTATTGGTGCAAGACTCAATTTTAAGAAGGCATGTTAAATTGCACAAGCCCTAAATTGAAAACAATTTGAAAAATCGTTTTTCTTATGTGTTGTGATATGCCGTGTGTCTATATATTTAATATATGTGAATTGTTTATGAATGATTGGGTATGGTGACTGGATATGGCTCTAGGCTTATTTTTGGTAAATACGGCCTGCGTGTCGTCTTCCTAAGTTCTTGATGTAATTTTATTTTTTAATTTTACACCTCAATGTAAAAGAGGTTTTTCCCAATGTAATTTTATTTTTCCTTTTAGAAAATTCTCTCTTTGGCTTGAGGGGATTTAGGGTAGATGGGTCATATCCAAGCACGGTTTATTTTATGCATTTAGTTATTTTGTATGAGATACAAATGGCGCTAGATGTATGTTTTAGGGTGGCGAAAATTTAACATGCGAATTTTAAATTTTAAATGTATATGATACGTGCGTAGTATTTTGTATGAGATGCAGAATTCATACATGTGTCTTAAAATGTATGCGATACATGGGGCGAAGACACATGGCACAACTCGTTCATTTTATAAATGAGATTTAAAATTGAATTTTAAAACGGAACTTTAAAAATTAAACCCTTTTAAAATATTAAGTTTTAATGCCATCAATAAAACAACCCTGTTATTTTCTTGATCATCGTGGGGCGGTGATAGCCTCCGCTGCACGTACCCACTTTTATCTTGAGAAGACACGGGTGAATGGAATTTTCAACGCAATGCCTCATTGAAGTCTTGGTTTGTTGAATACGGTGATCGCCTCCGCGGCACGTGTTCAATGGGCCTTGATCAAATTTGGTTGGGCTTTTGCCTCGTTGTTTTGAACTTGGCCATTCACAAGTTTTATTGTGTGACTTAATGGGGTTATCAAATGAGATTTGGACCTCAAGGCATTAGATGGGATAAACATGCCATAATAAGTATCATATGATGATACAGTCCCATAAAGATCTAAGAGTCACATGAGATGTGATTGGTAAGGAGTTACCTACCTAAATAACCAATGGGTGCATGATCACCTCCGCGACGGTAAACTTTGGTGAAATATGGGTCTTAGCCACTAATAATAATTTTACTGGGTTTTATAAAATGGTGGATTTATATTTTGCTAAATAAACTTTCATATCTAAAATTGTAGAATCAAATGGCAAATGTTTGTTCAACGGTTTCACTGCGATCTATCCTTGAGAAGGATAAATTGAATAGGACGAACTTCCTTGTCTGGTTTCGCAAATTGAGAATCGTTCTCACCCAACAAAGGAAGCTTTATGTCCTAGACAAACCTATCCCTAAGGAGCCTGCCAAAGACGCTCCAAGAGTTCAGAAGAATGCTTACGAGAAGCACTTTGATGACTCCTTGGAGGTCTCTTGCCTGATGCAAGACACAATGGTTCCTGAGTTGCAAAAGGACTTGGAAATGTTGATGTCTTTTAAGATGATAACACGTCTTAGGGAAATGTTCCAGCAACAGGTTAGGCGAGAGAGGTATGAGACCACTAAGGCTCTACACTCTTGCAAGATGGCTGAAGGTGAATCCGTAAGTACCCATATCTTGGAGATGAAGGGGTACATAGATCACCTTGGTAGGCTGGGATTTCCCATTACTCCAGAGCTTGCGACGGATTTGATCCTGAGCTCGCTGCCTAAAGCTTATGACCAGTTTGTCATGGAGTTTAAGATGAGTGGAATGGAGAAATCAGTTTCTGAGCTGCATATGATGCTTAAAGCTGTTGAGGCATCCATGAAAAGGGCGCCTGCAACAATCCTGATAGCTCAGAAAGACCTAGGGAAAGGGAGGGGCAAAAGAAAGAGGAAGGCTGATGTCATGGATGGTGAGACCAAGCCAGTGGTCAAGCCCAATCTACAACCTGCCAAGAAGGCAAAGCCCGCAAAGGATGCAGTTTGCTTTTTCTGTCAAAAGCCAGGACACTGGAAGAGGAATTGCAAATTGTATATGGAAGATCTAAAGAAACAGAAGAAAGGCGATGAGGCCTCTACTTCAGGTATCTTTGTTATAAGAGTCCTTTTCTACTTAACCACTTGGGTATTAGATACAACACGTGGTTCTCACATTTGATGTGTAGGGTCTTAGAGACAGTAGAAAGCTGGACAGAAGCGAGATGAACCTGCGTAAAGGCGATGGAGCAAGGGTTGCTGCGATTGCTGTAGGAACATGCAAGCTTGTTTTGCCCTCTGGGCTTACTTTATTGTTATGTACCTTCTTTATAGTTCAAACAATGTTTCCTTTCTTATTTGATAAGGAAGTTTTTACATGTGTTAATTGTAATGAAAGGTGTTTCAATTTATAAGATAATGTTTTATTGGCTTATAGTGATTTGCAAGATAATCATTGCATCTTAAAATTGGAAATGCGATAACGATATTTATAACATTGATACGGAAAAGGATTAAGATTAGCGAATCTAATCCTACAGACCTTTGGCATTTTCGTTTGGGCCATATAAACTAGAAACGCCTAGAGAAGCTCCATATAGGTGGACTTCTATGATCATTTGATTTTGAATCATATGATACTTGCGAATCTTGTCTACTTGGTAAAATGACGAAGGAACCCTTCACTGGCCACAGTGAGAGGGCGTATGACTTATTGGGGATCATACATAGTGATGTATGTGGACCCATGAGTACTCAAGCTAGAGGTGGTTACTCGTACTTAGTTACGTTCACTGACGACTTCAGTAGGATTGACTGGGTCTACCTAATGAAATACAAGTCAGAGTCTTTTGAAATGTTCAAAAGATTTCAAAAGAAGTAGAGAACCAACTTGACAAGAAAATCAAAGTCCTTTGATCCGATCGAGGAGGCGAGTATTTGAGTCAAGAATTTATTGATCATCTTAGGAGATGTGGGATAGTCCCACAACTTACTCCTCCTAGAACCCCACAGAGGAATGGTGTTTCTGAGGAATCGAACTTTATGAGATATGGTTCGATCTATGATGAGTCAAGCTGATCTTCCGCCATCCTTTGAGGGCCATGCTTTAGAATCTTGGTTGGAAAAATCATTCTCAATGAAAGACTTAGGAGAAGCTGCCTATATCCTAGGCATCAAGATCTATAGAGATAGATCTCGAAGGCTTCTTAAAATAAGTCAGTGTACATACTTGGATAAGATACTGAAGGGGTTCAGTATGCGAGATTCCAAGAAGTGATTCATAGTGATGAATCATGGTTTGCCCTAAGCATGACGAGCCGGTGCCAACAAGACCCTGGTGAGGATCATTGGACCGCTGTCAAAAACATCCTTTAGTACTTAAGAAGAACTAAGGATGAATTCTTGGTTTATGGTGGAACTAATGTGTAATTGGTTACACAGGTGCCCGTTTTCCAAACCAGGCAAGATGTTTTAAATCGCAGTTTGAATACGTATTTCTCCTGAACGGTAGCATCGTAAGTTGGAAAGGTTCCAAGTAGAGCACGATTACTGATTCTACAACATAAGGTTGGTCGCGTGGAGACGTGAACCGTAAAACTTGTGTCTGATGTAATTTTGGTGGTCACCCTGTGGAGACAGGAAAGACACCAAATGGGACTGGGTCCCCACTGATGTTCCGACAGTGGAATATATATGTATATATATATATATACTCTTAGACGTTATCACCATGGGATGGTGAATATGAAGGGTAGCAGTCGAGGATAATTTTGCCGATCCACTTACGAAATCCCAAGCACGGGTATTACATGAATGCCATGTAATGTCAATGGAGATTGGACACATTAATGGATGTTCCTAGTGTAGGAACAGTTTGATTAATGATTGTACCTAGTGCAAGTGGGAGTCTGTTGGAGATTGTGCCCTATGGCCAATCATTTGGTATGTGAGAACATACTGGTTGACTAATTTATGGATGATAAATTGAGTCGTTATCATATTATTACCATGTTTACTATGATAACAATCCCTGATTAATTATGAGATAATTAATCTAAACTGTCCCTGGTCGCTCATTCGAGTGGCAACTTGAAATGAACTAAGACCAGCATGGCCTCGGTGTATAGAGATACATGCACTAGATGCTTTACGAGAGTCATGGTGCAATAAGTAAAGGGTTACAAGTTGCTGGACCGACTCGGAGAGTCCTGCATGGGTTTTAGTCATAAGCTAGCCTCTCCTGTACACCTGTCACGATAGCCTTAGACCTGAGGTCTTGACTATTCCGGCGTTGTAGTTGTCAGACTTTGACCTAGTCTAACGTTGCCCGTAACAGGGTAGCCATAAGATCTAGGTACGGGTTTGGTTGATTACCGTGCTGAGGAATGTGGTTAACCAAGATGGGATTTTGTCCCTCATTAAGATGAGAGATATTTAACTGGGCCCCTCGATGAGTCTGTCCAAGGAATGTGTGGCCACACAAGGAAATGGGACTAACTCAGGGAATCGAGAAAGTTGTGGTTTGGATTATAGATGACAATCCCGTGCCTAATCTTGGACCAAAATATCATGTGACAATAGGGATTATGACAAGGTGGTACTTAGGTTAAGTCGTTAACGTTGAAGTGATAACTCGCGTGTTTTGGGTAGTCGTGATGGCTTGCTAGAGTCCGCTCTCGACTTGTGAGTCATAAGATGGTTTGCTGCCAACTTCACGTGAGGCCTGTTGGGTCACACATGAGCAGGATCAAGATGCCGCATTGGGGCACGAATTAGGGTTAATTCGTGAGTCACTTCGGTGACTCAATTTAAGACATAGTTGAATGTCTTAGGACATGCAATCTTGTCTTAGATAAATATCTACTTTTGTGAAATTTAAATTTGTTGGAAAAATTTAAATATATTAATTGTTAAATAGTTTACAATTAAATTCTTGTTTAAAATATTAGGGAATAATAAATTAAATAGATTTCCTAAAAGTTAGGAGATTATTGATTTATTAAATTCACTAATATTTGGGATAACAAGATAATGAGGGTGGCACCTCTTTTGGTCTTATTTAATTAATGAAAATATTTTGTTAATTAAATAAAGATAACAAGATTTGAATTTGAATTCAAGATATGATTTTGATTTCAAGATTCAAGTTTGAATTAAAGATATTAGGGTAATATTTTAATTCAATATTATTAGGGAATTTGAATTCAAGATTCAAATTTGAATTAAAGATATTAGGGTAATATTTTAATTCAATAATGAATTTGAATTCAAGGATTATCTTTTTGAAAAGATTCAGGATTTGAATTAAAGATATTAAAGTAATATTTTAATTCAATAATCTTAAAAGATAACAAGTAGGATATAACTACCTAAAGAGTTTGGGTTGTTATGGAATTCCCTTTGAGGATGGCGCATATATCATGGCTTGGGGTGCAAGATTTGATCTTGCATTTTAAATTATAATATATGTGCAAATCGATTTTAATTAAAATTATTAAGGTAATATTTTAATTATAAATTTAAATCCTCATGACTCATTCCAACCAATAGGATTTGAGGAATCAAGATTTGGTTTCAAGATTTGATCTTGTAGGCCAAGATTTCGATTTGCCCTTAGGTTTTTGAATTATAATATTAGTGTAATATTATAAATCAAAGATATTGGGAATCCTTATCCAAGATTTGAGGGATTCACTAAATGGTTTAGTGAAACCCAAACTCTAGGAATGAGAAGCTATTTAAACACACATGCATAGAGGAAGAAAACTAATGGGTTTTGTGAGACAAAATCGCCAAGTTCATTCTCTAGAGAGAGAAGAAAGTCGCCTACCTTGTTTTAGAGAGAGAAAGTCAAGTTCTTCTCTTAGAGAGAGAATTTCGACCCAAAACCCTAAAACACTTGGTTTTGTGTGTTTGTTTTTGCACCACTCTTGGGAATTCAAGAAAGGGCTCTTGAATTTCCCACTTTTGTTTTGAAGATTCAAGAAGTGTTCTTAAGTCTTACCGTTTGTTCTTGGGTATTCAAGAACTGTTCTTGAACATTCATGACTCGTAGATAAAGTTCCCGTTTTCACTTGGGAAGAAGTGAAGGAGGCTAGCACCTGGGCATCTGCCAAACTGCTCGTGTGGATCACCGGTAGAGGAAGGACACTTGGAGTGAACTTCTCAATTCGCAAGTTCATACGCACCGATTGAAATTTGGTAAATCTCTTTCTTTAACTAATATAAATGTAGATAGTGGATCCTGGAAGGAATCATAGGGAAGCCAAAAATTTTAATTTACCGTGTTTTCCGTTGCGCTGACCCTATGATTTTCCAACAAAACCAAGAGTAAGTGTTAATAAGACTAACAAAATAAAACTTGGGAAAAGCAGAAGCAGCCAGAACATCAATCTGTAGTTTCAATGAAATGTTAAATGATGTAAAAAGTTCGACCATGAAAAACTATAAACAATCTAGCTAATGAATCAAATATAAGATGCCAAGAGAGTTACAGAAGATCTAACTTAAGGGTAATTTACCTGTCTGGGGATGCCCACAAAAGAAAGAGATGGAGCAAGTGATGGGGGAAATGTGTGCTCATACAAAGGGCCTAATCTGTTATCATCCACTTTAACTATTCTTCTTGTGTCAAGAAAAGGGAAGGAATAGAAATACCTACAACACATAAAACATTGAAATTTAAAACCCATCAATTTCATCAAGGATTGAGTTGTTAATTCGAATATTTTTTAGGAACCAAATTGTGTATTTACCCTTTAACTATCTTGATGATGATGTTTTAAGTTAAACTATTAACTTATTCATGGATCAAATACAGATATACGATTATTAATAAATATGAATGTTTGCTTACAATTATGAATTATTATCATTCCAAGTTAAATTAAATATATGTTTATTTAGAATCACTACGACTTTATTTTTCATTTTGAATTTGATAGTATTGAGTAAATAGATCAGATTTATGTAGTGTATATATAAAAATCAATTAAATTAAATTACAGAGTTCAAAGTTTTAGTACTACTTTTATTTTTCACTTTACTATTACAGTTGAGCTAACATAAGGTGATATTAAATATATTTTGTAAATAAACCTTATCTAAACTTTTGAAATCAGTAAACGATTTACTGATTTAATATAGATGTATTATGTGTGTGTGGTTATATTAATATTCTTCCCACAGCAAAAATATGTTTTTATAAGTGTGTTTTCAATAAGGTAAAACATGTATCAGAATCAGAATAATGGGGTTAGTAAGATGATCAGGCACCAATAGTTGCTTACCTCTTCAGCACATAAGCCCAGAAATTCAGTAGTCATTTCATGAGCCAAGTTTGACCACATAGCCTGCCATTGTACAGCCAACTCTGCATTCTTAAGAAACTTCCTTCTTTCAAGGGCTATTCTTACCTGTTTAAGACATAGATTCAGTTAGTTACTTAAGGTCAGGTCAATTGTTTCAAAAAGAAATTATTAGAGGAAATGTGATGGTGAATGAAATGAGCCCAAATCACCTTAGTTATATTATAGACTTTAAATCAATAAGCAAATTAGACTTTGACAGACAGATAGAATCAAACATGCCCACTTGTGAGTAAGCAAATCAGTAAGCAAATGAGCCCAATTTCATCTTTTTATGTTTTATTTGAGTCCTTTATGTTCTTAGGGAGAAATTGAACCATTCTAAAAACATAAAGGACAAAACTGACTTAAATAAAATGTAAAGGACAAAACTGACTTAAATAAAACGTAAAGGACAATACTGACTTAAATAAACTAACTTAAATAAAACATAAAGGACACAGAAAACATTCTTTTTGATGTATTTCTCAACCTGCAGTAGAAAGTTTTCCTTCTTGACAAACAGTTTCTTTCGATTTTGGCACCTGCTCATGACTGCATGAGGATGCATAGAGATGCATAAGTGAAGGAGGCACTCATAAGCATAAAAGGTCATTCCAAAGTCTAGTATCACAAGCCACATGATGATCATTAGCTTCAAGTAAGGAAAAAATGAAACCTGTGATTCAAGAGGACAGATATGGATACATTAGATAAATAAGACAAAATTAATCATTTTTTTTAGTTTTGTAGTTTAAGTTTGCTGTAAATTTTTAAAAAGTTTCACTTGAATGAAAATTACCACCCTAAGTGTTAAAACCAAGGGTTTTTGCCACATGATACAGAGTAAAGGATTTACCACTGAATAAGATAATTAAATATCAAAATATACTATATCTTATCCCCATTCATTTAGCTAATTAAATATCAAAATATACCATATCTTATCCCCATTCATTTTACTATTTACACAAGAACAAATGCTAAAACGCCAGTATATATTAGTATATGTCCTGCACAACTACCACTAACAAACAAAGAAACAAACCTCAAGGACCCAATCATATTTCAAGTTCATAAGCGATTGAATTACAAATTATATATGACCATATCAACATCTTTGTCTCCAGGGCTCTTTTCTTAAGCTTGTTCATTACAGAAAACTGCTTGAGTCTTGCCTTCACTGTTTCTCCTAAGGAAACATTAGGTGCTTTCTTTGCATTCTGTAACCGTGGATGATCTACATTTGATTAAAATATATCCATCCATCTCTTAACAGAAAAAACATAGCAACTTTGTACACAAACATGACACATCTCTAGATACCTACTTACATTATATATATATATTATATATTATATATTAAGAGTAAACTCTCAAACTGGTCCCCGAATTATTGGGTCGCTGATAGATTGGTCCTTGATTTTTGGAAATTGACAAATAGGTCCCCGAATTTTACTAACGTTAGTCAAATTGGTCCCTGAAGCCGTTAACTGCTGACGTGGCACTTAACGTGCCACGTCAACAGCTGGAAAACAAAAAAAAAAGCCAACTGTGTGTGCCACATCAGCATTAATAATAAAAAAAATATTTCATTCAAAATTCAAATAGGTCCCTGAGTTATATTTTTATCTCATTATTCTCAATTTCCCCTCTTTTTCATCATCTTCATTCATTTTAGTCCCAAATCCTCAAAATAAAATTGTAAAATGTCCCAAAACTCTTCCAAACATTCCA
>QANZ01055928.1:0-38549 GCA_003254925.1 Chamaecrista fasciculata | reverse complement strand
AACATACCTAAAGGATGATTGACCCTAGGGCACAATCTCTATCACCAACGACATCCAAGTCAGCCTGTTGAGGGTGGGACCGGCTAGAATGGATGAAGCCCTGAGGAAGGCCGATCTATGTGTCCGGCCGTTATGGTGAGACCGTAGGGGAGATCGATCTTTGGTTGCTAATCAGGCTATTCCGTATCAATTTAGAACCACCAACAAAAGAAGTCAAATCGATTCGGGAATAGAATTGAGACCAATTTTTCATAATTTTTTATTTTTTTAGTACAAACTCACTTTTGAACCCAATTTGACCACATTAACTGGGTAGAAAAATAGAGAAAATAATTGTAAAAAGAAACACATAGCCCTGAATTCGTCACATTTAAACTTGCAACAAAAGAGATATGACTACATTCAGTAATTTAATACCAAAATGAAACTAAATGAAAATATTTAAGACCATTATAAAACTTCTGATACATTTAAAACCAAAACAAACTTAAGGGGGTGTTTGGTACACAGATTATTTTTTCATTTCCGGGAATTATATTCCTGGGAATGTGATTCCCAGGAATATGATTCCCATGAATATAAAAATATCTGTTTGGATTAGTTAAAATAGTTATGAGATTATTTTGCAATATTCCTATGAATATTACAATCTTGTGTTTGGTTCAATTTTGATAATTTTGGAAATATTTGATATTTTTCCAAATATGCCATTGACTTTTTATTCTCAAATAATAACTTATCAAATGCAAAAATTCTCCAAAACAATTAATAAGAATACTTTGAAAAAATGTTCTTTGTTTTTACATCATTGATGATTTATCAAGAAAATACGATTTCAAAACATAATGTCATAATTTTTAAAATTAAAAAATAGTGTTAAAAAACCATGGCTCAAAATATAACTATAATTGTCAAAGTAAAACTTAATTAGTTAGGTTTGACAAAGCGAATAAAATTAGATGAGAGATGAAAATAGTTTGTAGAATAAAATTTAATTAGCTAAGTTTAATGAGGGTAAATTAGTCATTTTAGGTGGATCAAAATAATCTCATCTGATGGGATTTGACTAATCCCACCCCTAGAGTGAGATTAAAAAAAAAACTATTTTAGGAAATTATGCTATTCCTGTGAATGCAATATTCCGAGAATTAATTTTTTAATCCGCGTACCAAACGCATGATTAGTCTATGCCAGAGCACCTAATCTCGGGACTATTTTTTCAATCCAGGTACCAAACGCCATTTATTAATGATTGGAAAAACGCATGATTAGAACAAATTGAACATTCAACCCTTTATTATGATAGAATATTGATAGTATCGGTTTCGAATTTTCTAAATGGGGAATGATCAGTAACATATTCTGTTTTGAAATTCTCATATATATCCAAATGCAAATTGTAAGTAAATTATGGAAGAGTTATATGTAGTTGTCCTTTTTCTAATGGATTAAATCATTTCCTTCACTCATCATATAACCACTTTTGAAGAAAGGATCCAAAGAGGCTTTGAAGTTTGAACCTCAAAGAACAAAACCTACAATATACTCTAATTAGAACTGATGGAATTGTGGCTTCTTTACTTTTGCTATTGACAGGGGAGGTTGGATGATGGGAGGAAGACTGCAGTGAAGAAGTCATTATCCGTGTCAAAACAACATTTAAATTCACTCATAAGAGAAGTTAATTTATTGAGTAGAGTGAAGCAATCCGATGTGAGATTACATAATTTTAAGATGTCCATAAATATTCTTTGTTCATTCTTGAAACGTTTAATTTACATGATCTCATTTTAGGGCTGTACATACGAGGAACTCTCTGTTGAGGCAAAACTTCATGGTTATACTTATATGTCAGTTAATAAGCAACAAATCCAAGATGGGCTTTGGAATTCAAATCAAATCATGCAACAAGAATCACATAGTCTATTCACAGTTCATGCCCAAGATGATTGTGGTAAGCCTACACTTTTCTCCTTCATGAAGTTGTATTCCCTGTAAGTGTGCTAATATTCCAGGTTTTTGTGTTACCACTTGGTGATTAATTATTAAAAAAAAAAAATAGATGTTACATGCTTGGTTTAATTGTCATCCACCAAGTACAATGGGTAATTACTAATTGCATGAGTGCCTATTTCAAAACCATTTTGTTGTTCCTATTAAATAGAAAAATCTTTCTATAAATTTAGTTTCTGATTTCTAGGTATCTTATTGAAATGGATTATTTGTCTTCTGTTTTGAATTGTTTGATCGATTAGAGGAACATGAAGTACAATATTTGGCAAACAAAATAGCTGCTCACACTTGTCGTAAGTTTTCTTATAAAACCTTACATCATGCTACGGATGAATTTGCTTCTGAAAATGTTCTAGGTAAAGGAGGCTTTGGGCTTGTATACAAGGTAACATCTTTAAGCAACTTTTTTTTTTGGCTAAAGTGCACTTTTGGTCCCATAACTTTGGCAAAAGTTTTAATTTGGTCCCATAACTTTTTTGTTGCAATTTTGGTCCCATAACTTTGGCAAAGGTCTCAATTTGGTCCCATAACTTTTTTTGTTGCAATTTTGGTTCCATAACTTTTGAAAACGTCTCATCGTTGGTCTCAATACTGATTTCCATCCATTATCTGTCGCTAAAGATGATCTGACATACTGAGTTGGATGATGATGTGGCAAATATGGGTGAAGTTATGGGACCAAAATTGCAACAAAATAAGTTATAGGACCAAATTGAAACCTTTGCCAAAGTTATGGGACCAAAAGTGCACTTTAGCCTTTTTTATTTTGCCTAAATTAAGCAACTTTACCTTTTGTCCTTGTTTGGTTGTGACGTGAAAAGTAATTCAGCTGGAAATTAGAATCTATATATATTTCTTAGTAAATAATCAAACTATAGGGGTACACAAGTTGGGTTAGATCCTATGAAGTATAGACACTGACACGGACATGGGACACGACACGGACACGGACACAGCGACACGTTAAACTCTCAAAATTACGCGACACGACACGGCATATATATATATATAAAAATAATTAAATATTCATAATTTTTAATAAAAAATTTAAAAATTACAATTTCTATTCATAATATATGTCATATATATTATTATTTTCTCTTGTATGTCATGTTAAAGTTACTAAAAATTAATTTATATTCTAAAATTTATGAATATGTGTCGTGTCGGTGTCGTACGAGTGTCGAACACTGACACGTGTCTGACACGGCGACACGCCACCAAAATGAAATGTTCATGCTTCATAGGTTAGATCTATCTAAATCTCGAGATCCGGTCTAGTAGTGAAAGTGGGGTTGTGCCAAGTTCATCATGTCACTAGATCAGGAAGTCTCTTATTCTTTTGAAAAAAGAAATTAGTATCTTTAATTTTTATATGTTTTTTTTAACTTTTAACCTATATATATATTAATATAAATAGTATTTATATATTAATAAGATGAATTTTATATTAATAATTTATTAAGTTCAACATGGGTCCTGTCTAGGTGGCCACTATGGCCATTCCATTTATGTATTGGTAATGGAGATTGGAGAGATAACAGAGAAAATAAGATAATAGAATAGAATGATAAAATGAATGTTTGAGTAATTTGCTGTTAAGAGAAATAAAGATGTGAAATTATTTAACACAGTATGTGATGATTATGATTAATTGAAATAATTATATGGGTATTTTTAAATTTTGATGATTGATACTGAAATGTAATGGAGGTTGATGGAATAAAATTTGGGTGTTTGGTTATGATTTTAATGGTAATTGTAATGTCTTGAATCTGTGCTAATGGAGATAATGGTAATAAAAGTTGGAGTAGTTTTATGTTAATAAAATAGAAGGATCAAAATGTAAATAACATAAAAATTTAAGAAAACTTATTATTTAGTCTATGAATTTATATCGTTTCAAATAATCGATACCTAACTAAGTAAAATAAATGTCTCAACATGTAAAAAATCACAATATCAAGGATTGGGTTCCTCTCTCAAAATCAATGACCAAGAAATAATTCAATGCAAATTCAGGGACCAAAAAATGAAATAATCTTTATAAATTCTAAGACCAAATAATTTATCTTGAACTAATGACAAATCATTATGAAAAATTTGATAAATAATTTCAAAAATATACATTACATATAAAATGAGATAATTACAATTTTTTAAAATTTTGATTTGTTTAAAAGAATCACTACCTTCAAAAATAGTTGTTTCTTTTTAAATTATGTAGTTTAAGGGTTTAAAAAAAATTATAATGCACTTCAAAAAAACTTTCCTTCATCTACATAATATATATAAAAGCAAAAATATAATGTTTTAGTGTTACTTATTTTTTAATTTGTATTAAATTATTATTTTTTTAGTCTTTTAATTTAAATTCAAGAATTAAATGATTGATTACAATAATTCAAAGATTAAATTGTATATTTTTTTGAACGGAATTATTTATTTTATATCATGACTCTTTTTCTGCTTTTCTCTAATTCTCACATGTTTTTACTTATAATGTGTACATACACTGACATGACATTATTTATTGAGGTCTTTCAAGTTTTAACAATTGAATACTGACGAGCCTACATATAATTTATCTTTAATTTTAAATTAATATAAATTATATTTAGAGAGGGAGAGGGGGGAGAGAGAGAAATTGCTAAGAAATTATAGATTGAGAGAAAAAATTATAAGCGTAATGAATGGGGGTAGTGAAAATTATTGTTTTGTCTAATAATTTTTTTTTATATTTTTATTAGAATATAAGTAATTATATGTATTTAAGTAAATATATGTTAGTGACCGGATAGTTAATAAAATAAAAGTTTTAGTGAAATAGAGGATTTTTCATACTTTAGTAGATACAAAGAGCATTTTAGCATTATAACTCCAATATTGTATTTGTACGGGAGATACAATGGCACCCAAACAGGCACATAATTTACTTATAAAAATATTTTATTTTCAAACAGAAATGGTGTATTCTAGGTTGGGTACAAAAATCCTAAGCCTAACCCAGCTCAATAAAAAAACTCAATTTAGATCATTTATCACTTTAGGTAAAGTGCAGAGAGAAAGGAACAAGAAGAGAGAGAAAGTGGGTCCCATTGACACTTTCTCTCTCTAATCTATTCCTATCTCTCCGCACTTTACCTAAAGTACACTATAGAGAATTCTATCTCATAAAAAACCCGACCTGTTGCCAAATAGTTACCATAAGGCGCCGAATTGATGTACACCCTTAATTCAAACGTTACACTTTATACTTCTAAATTTCCACAAAAAATAGAAGTATGTTTTAATAAATTTTAGGTAAAAGACTCTTTCGTGGCCCTAACGTTTGGGGTTAGTTTCAGTTATGCCCCTAACATTTGTTTTGTGTTAATTATACCCCGAATGTGAAACGTTGGTGCCAATTATACACTAACTTCAAATTTTTTGGGCCAAAGTCCTATTTTGGTCCTTCAAGTTTGCTCAAAGTTCCGTTTTGGTTCCTCAAGTCTCCAGCGATCTTTCTGGCGAGATACACGGCGGCCCTGACGACTACGAAAAACTCCTAATCCAAGGTTTTTTGACCTCCTCAGTTCAATGGTGGCCTTCATTTTGCGAACAAATGACAGGAAATGTGATTTTCGTCATTGTGTAATTTTTTCGGCGACTATGTAATTTTTCGACGGCTTGCTAGTCATTTTTTCGTAAAATGGAGGTCGTCATTGAACTCAAGAGGTCAAAAAACTTTGGATTAGGAGTTTTCGTAGTTGTCGGGGCCACCGTGTATCTTGCCGGAAAGTTCGCCAGAGAATTGAGGATCCAAAACGGAACTTTGAGCAAACTTGAGGGACCAAAATAAGACTTTGGCCCAAAAACAATTGAAATTAAGTTATAATTGACATCAACGTTTCACATTGGGAGTATAACTGATACAAAACAAACATTAGGGGTATAATTGGAACTGACCCCAAACGTTAGGGGCACGAAAGGGTCTTTTGTCTAAATTTTATTGATGATTGATTGATAGTATTGTTCTCTAACAGGGGAGGGAGTAGAATATTTATGATCTGAAATTTGCATATCCGAACTGTCACTAATTGAGTTATCTGTAGTTGTTTTTATTTTTTCTAATGGGTCATGAAAATGTATGAGATTATCAATAGTTCAAATAACCTAATCCAACTTGAACATTATTAAAAATTTGAGTTGGCAAATATTATAAGGCCGCGAACCTCAATGAACATAACACTAGTTTCTGTGGTCATTTACCTTGTATTGACAGGGGAAGTTGGATGATGGGAGAGAAATTGCAGTGAAGAAGCCAATAGGGATGTCAAAACAACAAAGGAATTCACTCATAAAAGAGGTTGAGTTGTTGAGTAGAGTGAAGCACCCCAATGTGGTCAAATTGCTTGGTTATTGTGTTGATAACAATCAATTTTTACTTGTCTATGAGTATGTTCCCAATAAGAGTCTTGACTATCATTTATTTGGTGAGTACTTACATGCCTTATTGATCTATAAGTTCTAATTCTCATTAACAAATACAGCCTAACAAGTTCTAATCATACAGATAATGGAGATCAATAAGTAATATGTAGTCAAATATCTTGTATACTTTTATAATTTAAAGTTCAAATTTTAGGGTAAATTGCACTTTGGTACCCTGAAGCATAGACCAATTCCACTTTGGCACCTCATTCTTTCAATAGTGACATTTTAATA
The DNA here is from genome assembly GCA_003254925.1 of Chamaecrista fasciculata. Classification (NCBI taxonomy): domain Eukaryota; kingdom Viridiplantae; phylum Streptophyta; class Magnoliopsida; order Fabales; family Fabaceae; genus Chamaecrista; species Chamaecrista fasciculata. The sequence goes on along the minus strand of QANZ01055928.1, from coordinate 31,829 downwards.
TCATGTTCTATTTGTCGTTAGCACTTTGGTATCCAAAACTCTTTTTCTGTTACATTTTGACGGGAAAAAGCACGTGCAGGTTACATGTATAGTAAAAAATACGAAATTCACCCACCTAAATTCATATTCGACGATTCAGCTTCAAACAAACACGGAATCATTAGCCTTCAAGAATATACTGAATCGTGTTTTTTTAGGCTGAATTATGAAATCTGAGTTTATGATGGTGGATTTCGTGTTTTTGACCATGCACATGACTTGCACGTGCTTTCTTTTGTCAAGAGGTAACAGAAAAAAAAAAAAAAAGTTTTGGGTACCAAAATACTAACGGTGAATAGAACAGGGTAGCAAAATATCACTTTTGAAAGAACAGGATACCAAAGTAGAACCGATTCATACCTCAAGATACCAAAGTGTAATTTGCCCTAAATTTTATTTGTTTCTTTTAGTTGGCTTTGGTCACTTTTGCTGTGACTCAACTCAAAAATACAAATCAAATTTGTCTCACTCAAAACTAAATAATTGTTTATTAAATTGATTCTTGGTCTTAAATATTTTAAAGCAAAAAGTTTGTCGCTTGTTACTAAACAGATGGATTAAATATTGCTTCTTTTCATTTGTTTCCCCCTGACCCCAAAAAAAGTTTCAATACCCAAATTTTGTATTCATTTCTCATTCTAATTTATGTGCATATACATACACACATATAGATATATGTAATAGTATGTGCTTATAGGTCCCTCTGGGAGAAAGCATGAGCTTGATTGGTCACGGACATATCGCATAATCATTGGCATAGCGCACGGTTTGAGTTATCTTCACGGAGACACCCAAAATCGCATCATTCATCGTGACATAAAGGCAGACAATATATTGCTCGATCACAAATGGGAGCCCAAAATTACAGATTTTGGCATCAGTCGTCTATTCGATGTAGATCAAACTCATGTCTACACTGACTTAGCAGGGACTCGGTATGCCTTTAAAAACAAAAAAACATATGACCAAATTGAGATATGAGTAAAAGTTATAGTTTGACCTTTTTTTTAAATAGAGTTTATATTCATATGATTTGAATATATGATACAGCCACTAAATCGGAGTGAAAGTTATGCAGGGGATATTGGGCTCCAGAGTATGCCATGCAAAGACATTTGACAGTAAAAGCAGATGTGTACAGTTTTGGCATTTTGGTGATAGAGCTTATTAGTGGAAAAAGAAGCTTAACATTGCCAGCTCCAGAGAACTATGGAGGAGGCCGCTTTGATTGGGTAAAGATTATTTTTCTTAGCTCTCAATAGCCAAATGCAATAAATAAATTACAATATCGTATTCATTACAAATAATCACAAAAAATTATACTTGTCAAAATGATTAGGCCTTGTGGGTTGACCCATAATTCTATAAAATAATTTAGGATTAGGCCTAATTAGTTAGAGCTTTTTTAACCCGACCATAATAAAAGTAGGACTAAATAAGATTAACGTTGAGCTTTATTAAGGTCAATCTTATTTATTTAATTATTATAATTCATTTTTTTAATATTTTATATAATTTTAATTAAAAAAAAGATAAATAGTCAAAAAATAACTTTTCAAGAGAAAATGAAAAAACAATATATAGTTATGAAGGGTTGGATAATGAACAATATTGTGAAATATATTTTATTTAACTTATTTTCACTTTCACGTTAGTAATTTTGGTATGTAATTTTAAGAATATTAAATGATTATTTATGTTATGACTTATGACTTGTGTGATATGAAGGCTCGTATGTTAGCTCTAGACTTTAATAAGAATGAGTTGAGCTATAATTTTTTATCTTTTTTTTAAATCGGGCTTTTTTAGCCTAACCCTAGTTAGATTAAGAGTAAATAGAGTTCAGTCCGAGTTAGACTAGACTATTTTGATAACTCTACAAAAAGTATTTAATTTTTGGGTATTTTATGCAACAGGCAAATAAACTTCTCAAGAAAGGAAAGATATCAGAGATCTTGGATCCACCATTAAAAGATTCGGCAGACATTACACAAGTAGCAAATTGTCTTGCAATAGGTTTACATTGCACTCAATTTGATCCAACTAAACGTCCCAAAATGGAGAATGTCGTGTCCAAGTTAATAGGCTATCATGCCCTTAATGGAATTCGCAAATTAGGATTCTTTGGTTAAAGTAGCCTTTCTAGTGAGTCCAACCCATTTACATTGTATTTGAATCTAGTTATGCCAAGATGATTGTTAAGGTTTACTTTTCATTCTTTAAACATATGCATTAATTTTTATTTTTGGAACTTTACCAAGTATACCCTCAAATTTTTAGTAAAATAGTTACTTTCTTATTCTTTGTATTTATTTGATGACTACAAGATAAAAATGATCACTTTGCAATGGACTTTTTGTGGTGACATTTTGGTGACGACCTTAAAGTTGCCACAATTGAGGTCTTAAACCACAACTTCTAAGGTTGACAATATTTTAGGAAAGTTATAATACTCTTCTATATCTATTTGAAAAAATCATATGATATTAATCGAATATCGGATAGGATATTGATAATAAAAATCAAATATTTTTTGAATATTGAATAAATACGAATAGATATCCTAAATCTGTCCAAAATGAACGGATAGTTCAGGTACTTGATATCCGATAACCTATTACTTATTTGAGATTTTATATTTTATATTCAATTTAATATTATATGTATAAAATAGGATATCCTATCCTATATTTATATTTTTTTTAAATATTTCATATATTTAGGGTATCTCTTGGATATCGAATATCGGATATAGTACGGATATAGATATTAATTTTCGAATACTAATAGGGTACGGATATTAGATATAATAAAAAAATACATATACGAATAATAATGAAATTACCGAGTACCCTACCAGTTGTCACCTCTAACGACTCCTCATGGTATAGTAGCTACAGAAAAGTCTATTTCTTGTACCAATAAACTTTGGTGCCACTAAAGGTTATATTTTAAGTGGCAATCTTCTTAATGTTTCCACCTTCTTAATCTTCTTAATGTTAACAACTTAATCAAATATTAATTACAAACTATTATATATGAATCTATTTTTAATTATTTAAACAAAAACTAAGGGTCTATTTGGGATGACGGTATGAAAGTTCTGGTATCAGTATGAAAATTGGAGAGATATCGATAATGAAACGGAGAGTAAAATAGTGTTGGATAATTTGAGAAATATTGGAGATAATGAGATGTGAAATTATATATTTAAAATGATATATTATGATTGTGGTTGGTTAAAATCATTATATGAGTATTTTAAAGTTGTATAGGGGTAAAAAGGTAATTAATAATGGAATGCAATTGAGGATATTGAAATGGAATTTTGGTGTTCGGTTGTGATTTTAATGGAATGAAATTGATCGAGTCGGTTTATACCATGTTATCTGGAGGTTTTTGGATGTGTTTTATGATGTTTTATAACCTATTCAAGGTGTTTTAGGCCTCTAGATATGATAATTATTGTATTGAGATCACAATTGCATTTTGGTTCTTTTATCGGGTTTTAGTGTAATTCTCTCGTGTTTTAAGTGTTTAATTATATCTTGAGGTTTTACATGTTTATCTTAGTGCAATTGTAAGTTTTTAGGATCCAAAGACCCAAGGATTGAAGTGGGAGAAGGCCGGGATCGAAGCGGAATCAAGTCGGGAGCGAAACGGTGAAGAAACCTCACTTTTTGACCCTTGCCAGTTATCTCGCCAGATAAATTATCTAGCGAGAGTTTGGCGAGCCTGAAATTCCAGAGAGCACATCTGGTGTAATAACCGAGAGTAATAAGGGACTAAAATGAAAGATTCAGAAAGTTTTAATAATAAAAATAGTACTAGTTTGTGAGTATAAATAATATAGGAGGGATTAAAATGAGATAAATATAAAAGATTTGGTAAAATATAAGTTAGAGGGAGTGTTTTAAAATAAATTAGAAACTTTGGGGGGGGGGGAATATAGTTTTAACCTTTGTATATATATATATATAAGAAAGAGGGAGAGAAGTCGAGAGATAAGAAACAAAGAAAAGGGAAAGAGAGAAAGAGAGAGATGCCGAGAGAGAAGAAAAGAGAGACAAAGGAGAAAAGAAGAAGATGACAGCCATGGAAGGGGAAAGCATAGAGGAAGCTTGGGTCATCTCTTAGGTAGGGTTTTCTTTCCTTTCTCCTCATTTCAAACCCTATTTCTCTCTTGGTTTTCCTAGGGTTTCGTCTAGGTTGTTGGGTTTGATGATTTGTTGGTTGTTTATGTGAAATTTGGTTAATTTTGAGTTCATTGTGTATGTATGTGACAAGTGTTTGGATTTAAAGTGTTGATTTCAAAGTTAGGGTTTATAAATTGTTTTGGTAATATGTTGAATCATGACTTGATGAAGATTAAATGTTGTTGTTGTTCTTATTGTTGAATCTTGATGCATATTTACTAAATTAATGATGAGAAAAACGAATTTGAGGACCTAATTGTAAAGAAACAAAGTTTTGGGTAGAAAAACGCATGTTTGCTGTTTTCCTGTTTTTAGCCACTTATATTTGTTCTAAGTAGTAGTTTTTCATGCTCTTGTGTCCCTTTTTGGTTTGGGACTTGTTGGAAAGGAAACTTGTCATGTTTAAGAAGTATTTTGATGAATTAATGGGATGTAAATAATAGCAATTGATAAAATGTTTGATAATGATGAATGTGGGATTTATTTTTGAAGAAAGTTTGAGTTGAAGAAGAATATGAGAAAGGTATGTGAATGTGAATGAATAAAAGTAAGTGATAAAGTATGAGTATATAATGGAAATGTTTGATAAAGGTGGGTTATAATTGAATAATAAGGTATATATATATATGGTTTGATAATATTGGACACATCATGTGATTGATGTGGGTCATGTTCACCGAGGGGTGAGTCCCTCCCCGTTACTCGCGATGGGTATTTCGGGTAATGTCCATGGTGGATTCCATGGTCGGCCTAAGTGTGGATTTCTTAGGTGATAGGCTACTTTGTATTGTGTGCACACCGGGAGATGTTCCGGAAGCCTAGGTCTTGTTGACCATTATTTTGTGAACATGATGTTGGTGCTGGTTACCAATGACGGTAATGGTTGACACAGTTAGTCATCGCCAGCGTTATGATATTATTATTATTAGGCCAAAATGCAGAGACACCCCCTGAGTTTTAGGTTGGGTGCACATAATACCCCTGAGTTTTCAATTTGTGCAAATAGGACCTTGAGTTTTCAATTACGTGCAAACAACACCCTTAGGGCCAAATCAGTGAGGGTATAATAGTAATTTATAAAAATCTAGGCCAAAGTCTTATTTTGGTCCCTCAAGTTTTCTCAAAGTTCCATTTTGGTCCCTCAAATTTCTAAAAAGTTTCACCGTTAGTTTCTTTTATAATAGGACCAAAACATAAAAAAGATAAATAAATGAGGATTTGAGTAGATTTCACACCAAAATAAAATCATTAAAACAAAAAAAAAATACACTACGCCTTTTTCTTCCTCTTCATCTTCCTCTCCTCCGACTCCTCCTTCACGGCCATTTTCCGATTCCATTATCTATTTCGATTCGCAAAATCTGCACAATCGCGACGATTCGTTTTCCCAATTTCAAGTCTCGGACCTGCCCGACGCCGATTTGCTGCACCTTTTCAACGACGACGGCAGCGGTGGAAGACTTGAGGACGAGGACGTCGATTTTCTGTTCAGGACGAGTACAGAGGAGGTCGAGTTCAACATGGAGGTGATTTTGAACAGCCCGAGCTATCCAGATCTGGTAATGGAAGATTCGACAGCGGCTATGGCGGTGGGTGATGAGAAGAAGATGAAGATGAAGATGCGTTCGGGGTGAAGTCGCTGCATTTTTTTTAACTTTGGTGTAAATTACTTTAAACCCCCCATTTGTTTCTTTTGCTTATGTTTTGGTCCTACTATAACAGAAACTATCGGTGGAACTTTTTAGAAACTTGAGGGACCAAAATAGAACATTGAGCAAACTTGAAGGACCAAAATAGGACTTTGACCTAGATTTTTTATGAAATTACTATTATACCCTCACTCATTTGGCCATAAGGGTGTTATTTGCACGTAATTGAAAACTCAGGGGTCCTATTTGCACAAATTGAAAACTCAGGGATGTTATGTGCACTCAACCTAAAACTCAGGGAGTGTCTCTGCATTTTAGCCTTATTATTATTATATTGATACGGTAATATAAGTTATAACGTTATCTTGTGGTTGTGCTGGTATTCCTGTATAGTGGTACTGGGGCCCTATATGGATGTTGGGTTGACACATGAGTCCCCGCCAATTGCCCAGTTGTGTATGCATGGTTTATATTGTTATAAGTTATCGTGTTTGGATAGAACTGATAATTATTGTTAAATGTTGACTAAATGATTAGTATTATGTTTGTTGATTAAATGTTAGTAGGCATGGTAATATGTTTAGTAATGCATGTGTAAACTCTCTTAGAAGTTTGTGTTTGAGTGAGGATCGTGGTTTAAGTAAAGGGACTTGAACCCTACTGAGAATCTCCCCAGATTCTCACCCTACAACCCTTCAGTGTTTTAGTGCATGTTTCAGATTCATTGAGTTCGAGCTGGAAGCTGATCAGGAGAAGTTAGTTACTTAGTTTTAGTTATCTATTATTTTATTTGAGCCCTGCATGGCTTTAGTTGAGGTTGAGCCTCATGTAATTGTTTCCGTCTTTAATTTTTGGGTCGTGTAACGCTTGTAATCGTATCTCAGTGTATAATTAATCTTTATTAGATTAGGATGTTACATTTGGCGAAACAACTGACGTAGTTGTGTATAAATTGGTTTATTTCGACCCGTTTCGTTGCCCAACTTAAATGACCCGATTCCTAACCCTAAATACCCGAAATCCTTGCCCATTTCCGTCCCTTTTGAGCCCATTCCACACACACACAACATTAACTCCATCTTCTCTTCATCTCTCTCACGCCCCCTTCTCTCATCACCATTTCTCTTCATCTTTCTCCTTCAAGCTTCTCACCATGGCTAGGGAGCTGGAGGTCAAGTTCCCCAACCTCATGAGCAGCTAGGAACATCAACTCGGAGCTAGGACAACTCGACTAGAGCACCAACGGATCGACATTTAGGGAGTTTTTCATTCTTGATGGAGATTGTGCCCTAGGGCCAATCATTTTATATGTATGGACATATTGTTTGACTAATTTATGAATGATAAATTATGTCGTTATCATATTATTAGCATGTTTTCTGTGATAACAATCCTTGATTAATTATGTGATAATTATTCTAAACTGTCCTTGGTCGATTATTCACGTGGGAACGTGAATGAACTAAGACCAGCATGACTTCGGTGTATGGAGATACACGCATGTGATGCTTCAAGTGAGTCATGGTGCAATTATGTAAAGGGTTACAAGTTGCTGGACCGACCCGGAGAGTCCTGCATGGGTTTAGTCATGAACTAGCCTCTCCTGTACACCTGTCACGATGCCCTTAGACCTGAGGTCTTCATTATTCCGACGTTGTCGATGCTGAACTTTGGCCTAGTCTAACGTTGCCCGTAACAGGGTAGCCATACAGGCTAGGTATGAGTTTAGTTGTTTGCCGTGCTGAGGAATGTGGTTGACCAAGAAGGAATTTTGTCCCTCATTAAGTTGAGAGATATTTGACTGGGCCCCTCAATGAGTTTGTCCAAGGAATGTGTGGCCACACAGGGTAATGGGATTTTAGGGTTTAGGGTTTGGGGTTTTAGAGTTTAAGGACTAAATTGAAATGTTTGGAAGAATTTTGGGACACTTTACAATTTTAGGATTTTAGGGTTTATGATTTTAGGGTTTAGGGTTTAGGATTTTAGGGTTTGGGGTTTTGGGGTTTGGGGTTTAGGGTTTGAGGTTTGGAATTTTAGGGTTTGGGGTTTTATAATTTAGGGTTTAAGGTTTTAGGATTTGGGGTTTGGGAGTTTAGGGATTGGGGTTTGGGATTTTAGGGTTTAGGGTTTGGGGTTTTAGAGTTTTGGGTTTGGGATTTGGGGTTTTAGGGTTTGAGGTTTTAGAGTTGAAGGACTAAATTGAAATGTTTAGAAGAATTTTGGGACACTTTACAATTTTAGGATTTTAGGGTTTTAGGGTTTTAGGGTTTAGGGTTTAGGTTTTAGGGTTTGGAGTTTAGGATTTTAGGATTTAGGGTTTAGGGTTTAGGGTTTGGGGTTTAGGCTTTATGGGTTAGGGTTTTTAATACTTTTAAGGACTAAACTGAAATGTTTGGAAGAGTTTTTGGACATTTTACAATTTTATTTTGAGGATTTGGGACTAAACTGGAATGTTTGGAAGAGTTTTGGGACATNTCACCTTCTCCAAAAAGTAAATTATGCATTTGAATTAGAAGAAAATGGCTAAAAATATAACATGTAAAACATTATCTTTATTGGCTAAAAATAAAGATAAAAAAAAATTACAATATTTATAAGATATAATTTATGTGATGAGAAATTATTATATATAATTTAACTAAATATCTAGAAGGTATACTTATTAGATATCTTGAGTCTGCACTCTAATTTGTTTATTAGATATAGAAAACCCCATAGGTGCAGAACACAAGTCAGGATGGCCGAGTGGTCTAAGGCGCCAGACTCAAGTTCTGGTCCTCGTGAGAGGGCGTGGGTTCAAATCCCACTTCTGACACTAACTTGCTTAAATGCTGAAATTTGTTCAGTTTGAGAATCGAGAGGTTTTTTATCTTTTTTGGCCAAAGAGAATCGAGAGTTGTCTATCTACATTTCACAAGATTTTATTTCCAAGTTATAAGGGTTTTCCGTTTTCGTGCTGTTCAGGGAATATAATTTAACGACTTACTTGGTCTTTTTCTATGTCTGTTCTCGACTCCAATATAATATATAGATTATAGCATCATTTGTCCGATAAATTCTAATATATCCCAGCTGAATATGTACAAAGATAGTTACATTTACTTAAATTAGGACATCTTTTGCAACAAAAGACCAAGAAAAATGAAAGCAGGTCTGTACGAAGGTCTTGCAACAATCGGTAGCATTAGTAATGTCAAAAAAAAGACAACTGACGAAGTTTGAAACTCTGGTAACTGGTAAGATAAACCAAACAGAGTAGTTGTCTGTTCCATACTGTCTGTGATGAACTTTGTCCAAAATCAAACTTCATTCATCAAAACTCATTCTGAGTACGTGATAAAACTGCATCTCACGTAGCCTCCAATTCCTGGTTCTCAGGAACTTCGTTCAGAAAGCTAAGGTGATTCTGCTTGGCTCGTTTGCAAGGAACTAGTGAGAGTAATAAAGGTTAATTATCTTTCTCTGACTGTCAATTAGTGCACTAATAAGAAAATACAAAAACTGGATCAATAGATAGATACCTCGTGGTCTGTCTTTGCAATTGGGTGTCAACACAGAAAAATTGCAGTCGTCCTCATAGTCAGGTTTCTCCATTTGTTTACGCTTCTTACAATTTGAAAGCTAAAAACACAACAAATGTAACTTGAATTTCATATTCAGGACATTGCTAAACAAAACTGATAAGAGGTAATGTAATAGAGGAATTGCCTTGATTTGATTGGAGCTCATAATTGAGAATTAAAACTAATCAAAGTTGAGAGCCATTATTCACAAAGACTAATGCTTCTCATTTCTCATTGAACTCGTAAAAACAAGGCCTGATGTAATTTTTATAGACAGGGTAATCAGCTAGTCATTTCTCATTACTCATTAGTACCTGTGGCACATCATCAGATATATAGCCATCATCCTTGGGTTTCCTTTTTTCTGGCAACACATCAAGCGGATCTGCGCAAAGAGAACCAGATAAGTGAATGGTTATATAAATGAAGCATAGATTTAGAAATGAGTCATGTTATCCACAACCCTGACAAAGTAACATCATAAACACATCCGGATATACCTTGGTTTGATTTCACTTCTCGGGGATCTTTCTTTTCTTTTGCAATCCCAAAAATATCATGGCATAAGTCCTTCATAGAAGTAAAAACCTGCAATAGCCATTCACATTCAATCCAAAAGCATTTTCAACATACACAAAAATTAAATGAATGTCAGATATTAGATGTTACGTAGTCAAAGACATGGCACTTACATTTGAAAATTCAGAATCGGATGCCCCGCATAATTCAATTAACTTAAGCTTATCCACTCTGAGCTGCAAAATGGTAGGATAGTATGTTTTAGCTGATCAAACCACCCAAGAATAACTCACATCCCATATTGTGGAAGATGTTATACATTTAAACTTACTTTGTGTTTCCTTGCACATAAATAAAAAGCCACAGCAGTAAATATAGGACGTGTAAAGTCAGCACTTGCACGTCGAGAGGCTGGTAGTGATGACAGAAAACGATCCTTATAACTGAAACAAAGTATAAACAAAGACATTTCAGCAACTTAAGCACAAAATTGGGAACAGATGCGTCACACTTTTCTAACATAAGAACACCAACGAAGTAAAATATACTCTCAGAAAATAACAGAAATGACCAAGCGCAAAAGGACTGAAACTTAGTAACTTACAGATTTAGACCGCTACGAACAGAAGAGATAATTCGCACACACCCAAACTGGATCGCTAATTCTCTGACATCTAGCTTAATCCTGCATCATCAAATACTTAATTGAGCAAAATACTGAAAGAACAAATGTGCAAATGAAGAATCTAAGAAAACAAAATGCAAGAGAATGGAACCAACTCACTTGACGCCGAGACTATTGTGCAACGAACTGTACGATCTGGTATAAGCCTTTTCCGACATTCCACTCAACTTGATAGCACGAGATCGATCAAATAGAAGCCCTAGCCTGCGCTTCATCAAACAATCCAAACATTACAAATTTACAATCAACAAACGCAATAAAAGATATCTGAGTAAACAACGACGAAGAAAAATTACCTTGTGGCAGCAACTTCTAAGCAGATTACAGCTTTACAAACCTCTCCCTGCGAATAAAACGAAACGATCTCTTAGACTTAGGTAGTTAACATCTTGAAACAATAATCGATTAAACATGAAAGAAACAGAACTTACAATTCCGGTTAAAGAAGAATCGAAGTGGACGTCGCATAGACGCCGAAGCTCGATCGCTTTCTGAATGGCGAATTTGGAATCGGACAATCCAAGCTTCCTAGCAATGTCCGATAGATCCATCTATGAGGAACCAGGCCAAAAAAATTACGAATATGAGAGATGTATTATTAACTTCTTCTTCTTCTTCTTCTTCTTCTTCTTCTTCAGAGCTCAGAGATCTCAATGCAAAATGGAGAGGAAGATTTGGATTCTGAAATCTGAACAAGTGAGGCAATGAGGGAAATTAGTAGCGAAAAATTGGTGGAAATGGCGGGAAGAAGAAATGAAAGCATTTTTGGTTATTCATTTTGAAGGTTCTCGCGCGCACTGTTCTCGCGCGCAGCTGAAAAACAAAATAAATGTTTGGCCAAACTGTAAATTTGGTCTCATATCTTTTGCTCAGTTTTCAATTTAGTCCTATATTTTTTTTGGTTACACTTTCAGTCTCATATCTTTTGGTCGGTTGGAGAATTAATCTCATATTTTTGCAAAAGGATTTACTGTTAGTTTTACCTAACTTAAAGATATAAGACCAATTCTACACTTGACCTAAATATATGAGAACAATTCTGCACTTGACCCAAATATATAAGACGGCAAAACACCCTTTCGTGCCCTTAACATTTGCGGTGATTTTTAGTTATGCCCCTAACGTTTCATTTGTGTCAGTTGTGTCCCCAATGTGAAATGTTAGTTTCAATTATGCCCCCCACCCTCGTTAGTGTACCATTTTTCGGAACTTTTACGCTTAGATTCGTGTCCGTTTCAGTTTGTTTTGATAAATGAGTTTATGGGTACCCATTTTCGGCTCCTAAGGATCATTTTGCACATGGAAATTTTGAGAAAAATGCTTCATTTTGGTCCATTTTAGGGTTCATCGGGTCCGATTTTCTTCAGATTTGGGGCTATTTTGAGCTTAATCTTTGAAATTGATCCAAAGAATCAAGTTTGTGATGTCCGAAAATTAAAACTCATATGAAATCTGATCAAAACCGAGCTCAAATCGTGCGAAAATGGTGTTTTTTTTTGTGGATGATTGAAAATAGGGGCATAATTGAAACTAACGTTTCACATTGGGGGCACAACTGACACAAATGAAACGTTAAGGGCATAACTGAAAATTACCGCAAACGTTAGGGGCACGAAATGGTGTTTTGCCTATATAAAACCAAATGTGCAAAAAAAAAATATGAGAATAAATTGAAATCTGACCAAAGTGTAACAAAAAAGAAATAAAATAAATTAAAAACTAAGAAAAAATATAGAACTAACTGTGAACTTTAGCCTAAATGCCTCAATGTTTTTATTGAAATAAATTGAGTTGGGTAATTGAATAAATTCATATAAACATTATGATAAATAAATACATCTGATCAAGATTTTAGAAATAAAATTAAACTATTGAGTGCTTTTAACTTTTAATCTAATTTTGTTTAGTCAATTCAATTTCGACCAATTAAAATTGATCTATTTATTTAATCAATTGGATGAAATTTTGACAATAAAGAATTAAATACTTAGCTGTTATTCAGATCAATTTATAGTAGTCTAAAATGTTTTGAAGTAATATATTCTGATAGTTATAATATAGTACTGAAGTAAAAATGTTAAGTTGTTTGACTTTTTATATTTCTTTTAATTACTCTTAACTCACTTCAATTTTTATTTAACATAAACGTTACATTGTATATATTGGTTACATTTTTATTGATAATTTATTATATAAATTAAGACTTATGTGGCTGAATTAATGTTAAAATTATGTAAAAACATTCCTGATGTAAATTCTATAGTTATAAATGTCTGTTTTTCAACTTGTAATTTCTAAAAAAAATTGAATGTTTTTTTTTGGGCCTGAAAAAAAAAATTGAATGTTAAGGTTTTACAATTTTAAATTTATCTCAAAATTACGTTTAATACATAGATGTTGAAAATATAGTGTCCCTAATTTTTTTACAAACATCTATTTTTTAATTTTCATAAATAATATAAAAAATAAGAAATAGAAAGCATATTCCCAACATCTAGAAATTAAATGATAAGTTTGTGAGAAATTCAAGGATTAAAAAAAAAATCTCTTCATTTTAAGTTTTAACTAAAACGATTAATTGTGTCAACGTTTTTTTTTTCTAATTATCCAATAAAATTGATTTAATTAGTCAAAATGATAAAATTAAGCCAATCTAATTTGTTGCTCATCCTTAATTCCACCACATTAAATCCAACAAGGCAGAATTCACTGTCAACAAAATTTGAAAAAATTAATTATTTTTAATTTAAAAAAGCATTTTAAACAATCATAAGAAGAGAAGTCCTGATTCTTAAGGAATTAGAAATGCAAAAGAAACTCTAGCATAGGAATAAAAGTCATCTTTTCACTCATTCTACAACTTGTACCACAATTTAGGTTATATCTAATCTGAGCAACATAATCTACATATCTATGAAAATGGCAATCCTAACATCCCAAAGAGGAACTTTGGGTTTTGGAATAAACTTCACAGTACAGATTTCCCTCGGAGATATCGGGACATAAGTTAAAAGAATAATCATGAAGTATCACGACTTCGTGGTCTCGTCGGACGGTTCTTCTGTGCCACCACTATGAATTAGCTGACACAAATTGAGAGTCAATATGTCAGTAATATGACTGGATTAAACATTACAACAGAAGAAAATAAAACATTGAGATTTTTGTTTAGTTTTTACCAAGGATCCAAGTTGCTCATAGGCTTCCATCACTTTAGGATCTGTCTCATCTTCATAACCAAGTTGAATTATCCTTGGTCCATTTACAGACCAAAAGGCTCTTCGACCTGCCTCCTGGAACATAACAACGGTATCATCTCGTCAGTGAGATATTCAGAAACTTGTTCATTCTGAAGACAATCAGAGCCATGGATGCTGTTCCTTGAATTGAAATGGTGAAAAATGTTCGTATATAATCTTTTTTTTTGCTAGTATATCAGGGTTTAGAAAGAATCATGAACGCCACACAACAAATCTAAATCGTCACATGATACCATACTACAATACAGTTCAATAAGAGCATGTTAATTAAATTGTATTGTAGGAGTAACAAAACAAGGTCCAACTACAGAACCACACTTCAGAGCAGTTATTCCACAAGATTACATTTATTCAAATAAACTCCACTATTGTATAAGGATCAATGTAGATAGGTTACATTCAACTTTGTATCAGTATAAAGATCCTCGGTCATAATTAAAGGGCTAAACTTAGATAAGGTTGCTTATATATTTGCTATAAGATTCCCTAATAAAATTATAACACATGGCAAAAACGTTGTTCATAACCAACTATGCTAGAGAGAGAATATTTAATACAAATTTTTGCAAGGCCAATCATAGAATAGAGAAAAGATCAATTGAGCTTATAATTAGATGGACCTAATAGCAAAGATATAAAGAATTTTACCAAATTTTTTCTATAATCAAAACTTCACATAAACTCATTCCAGCCATTTTATCTGACCAGAACATAATTTCTGTAGCTAATGAATAGGTAACATCTCCCTCACTCAACCCTGCCCAAGGAGAGAGAGGTTTTCATGGTAAATTATTTATGAGAATAAGATGTAGGTTGAACAACATGTTAGCACTAAGGGTTACTTTCCATGTGACAATGAGTACTATGTTTCACTTTGTACAACGTCAGCAGTGTGATTGCATATATTTGGAAACATTTTTTCAAATTTATACCTGCAAAACGATCAAGTATATGGCTTCCAATGCTTGAATACGAATTTCTGCATCATTCACTGGTTCACGCTCAATGGACAGTGCAGTCCCAAGTTCAAGTGGCATTTTTGACGTGTCTTGCTCGTTGTAGATCTGTATAGCAAATAACAATTGCTTGATTAATGGAGGAGTGTAAGAAAAAGAGACATGAAACATGTAATCAAACTGAATCAGATTGCTTCAGCGGTTATATATATATATTTTTTGTTTCACTCAGCAATTCAAAGGCGGAGCATGTAACCTTGTTGCCAGCAACTGGAAGAAGTAATGCTGGCCAGAGAAACTCAGATAGTAAAAGCAAAGTCTGTAGCATATTCTCAGCTTCAAAACAACAGTTGCGTAAAGTTCCATAGACCTGAATCCAATCACAAATAACAACAACCCTTAGCTGAGCTAAACCACAGGTTAACAATCTACTAGAAAAGTACAGCCTAACATATAGCTTAACTCCTATCCTTCAGTAAGTGAAAGTAATTTGAAATGAAAATGCTGCTCCTATGGAGAAACCATAATTAACATACAAGCCCTAGACCAAAACATGTATCACTTCCACATCATTCACTCAGTTTGAGGAATACTGGCTTGGTCAATTATGTTTATATGCCTAACTGAGCATCAGATCATCAATAAAGCAATCTGACTTAGCAAATTCTAAATCAATTTGCTGCTTCTTTTGAAAGGTTATGGAAACATTTTATTAAATGGAATATAGTATAAAAGAACTAACACACATTATTCTGATATTTCCTGAGATTGTAAAATAGAAATCATTTAACGTAGGTTGTTGCACATACCCCTTTCTTTCTCAAGGAACTGTTTGAGTCAAATTGTCTAATTATCTGCTTTAAGAGACCTCGTTTTGGATCAAGCAGAAGCTTCCTTCCTGTCTGCTGCTTTGAAATGTTAACAAGTATTGACCCAACATGATCAAAAGGATCATCTGCTAAAAATTAGGAGAAAAGAAATCACTGAACAGAATGGTGATTTGTGAACAATTATGAATAATCATAATTTACAACATCCATCTATAAGGGACAGGAAATTTTCAAAATAAAAATGCCAAAGTTCTCTATTATTCAAACCATAGAACACCTTTGAAAAGGAACCTTAAAATTCATAGTGGAATCTCCAGTATATTGTCTTGTCAGTTTAGAATTCTATGACAAATCTACAAATTCGATTGATTGAAATCAACATAAAAGAACATGAAAGAAACAAAAACTTTTAGTGCGACTGTTGTTTATGTAATGATTAGGCAACCAATACGTCTTTAGAATAATAGAACTACCAGCTCAGGGATTTTCTTTTCAAGACTTAACTGATCACTGTTTAAACATTTAGTCACATGGATATAAAAAATTAGGACAAAAGATTCTATACTAATCCTACATAAGGCCAAATTTTTGTGGAGCTCAGATGGACGCACCATGACTTTCATTGGTGCCTCTACAAAATGATCTGACAAGCTTCATCACATATAGTCCATGCACCTTTTCATCTTCAGTCTAACAACCAGCAGAGAAACACTAATTAGAATTTCCATATAGTGAATAGAAGGAAAAATTAATATGCTACCTTCCATACGATGATAGTAACTGTCATTTGACTAACTCTAATAATATCCAATATTTATGGGTGTCAACTGTGCCAGGATGACATGCGCAGATTGAAAATATAGTGATTCAAAAAATATTATATACAACTGAAATACCTAAATGATCATAATGCAACCTGAGAAACCAAACCTGAAGCAAGGATGTGCTACCAGCATCCAATTGTGTTAAATTCACTAAAAGCATAACAAGCAAGCGTGTAATGGTGGAATCTGGCTTGTATAAGACATCCATTGCTGTTTTGATCATCCCTGATTCAACCATCTCTGCTGCTAGATTTGAGTTTTGAGATAAATTAACGAGTGCTTCAGCTGCTGGTTCAGAAATCTCCTGGAATGGTATAGCAACTCTTTTAATCAACAGTTGCCAATTGACGGAATGCTACCCCAAATTGTGATTTTGCATTTGCACACAGATCATAACATTTATATTTCCCCAAAATTTTATTTTCTGATATATTCCTTTAGTATGGGCCTAAAGAAACAATCTTAAAACACCACAAACAAACAAAAAAATCATGGTTTTTCATAACCATTGTACCAAAGTATTTGGAACTGAAGCAACAGTTTGAGTTATCCTTCTTTCGCTTTGGAATAGGAAAAACTAAAAAATCAAGAATCATACATGTAAAATCAATCCAGTCTTCCTAATTGCTATATAAAGGTGGATTTCAAAAGCACCTTTGGACCAGCTAAGAGTCGAGATAATGACGGTAACACTGTCTTTGAATAATTGGCTAGGGACTGCAAGCCATCATCAGAGCCGGTTAATCCACGAACTATATCAACAGCAACCTTTGTTATCTAGAACAGAAATAACACGCTTCGATATCAGAAACTTATTATATATATATATATATATATATATTCAAGTGTTCAGTCATACACTAGTAACACACAGAATCCAATTTTTGAATTGAAAGATTGCAGCTTGTGAATGAATCAGAATAATATATGAATAAGAAGGCACTATGACGAAAAATTAACTAGTCCAAAAACGAATTCAACCCACTATAAAGATAATGCTAAATTTTTTAAGAAAAAAAAAGGATAAATCTATCTAAAGTCTGTCTATTTTACACTTATTACTCACAGATAGGTATCAGGCCTTATGGGTTCAAATTCAATTAGTTCAAAACATCTGCTTGAACGTTTCTAGTGTAAGGGAATCCAGTAGATTAATACATGAATAAAAAGTGATTCTAAAGGAGATTTTAAGCCAGACACACCGACTGTGCAATCCGATAGAAAGCTTATAATACTTAAATCCCCAAGCCCAGAAAACCAAAACTAAGTCCGTACTGTCAAAGCTATTTTTTTGCAGGGACTAAATTAATACTAAGTAAGAATCAGAAATATACTTATGGCCATATCAACCCCAAAATTGTTAAATTCTTGAGGGAAACTGTTTTGTGGTAGAATTTGAAATAGTTTCCGACGATTTCTCAGGAAATTAAACAAACAAAAGGAAAGTAAGAGAGTTTACTTGTGGTGATGGAGACGACAGAAACCCAACAAGCTCCGCCAGCTCCGTCGCCATCGCTACTTCCAGTTCCCGCAGTTCTGAAGCGCGTTCCTTTATTACTTTCGCCGCCACTAGATGGAGCAAGTTATTTTTTTATTTTTTTTCTTTATGGCCGCTTCGGATTGTTTTGGAGTAAACTGATAATTTGGTCTCTATCATGACCCAGTCTTTAAAAAATTAAAATGATATTCTAATCAGTCTTTAAAAGATTAAAACGATATTCTAATTAGTCTTTTTTATAGACTAAATAGTATACCGTTTTAATATTTTAGATACTAAAAAGTATACCGTTTTTATTTTTCAGAGATTATACTGAATATTTCAATCTTACAAGGACTGAGTTGTCAGTTCGATGATGTTTCAGGAACCAAATCATCAATTTACTCGATTGTTTTTTGTTTGAAAATCAGTAATTTGAGAAATAGGATTGAGGTATATAAATAAGGAGGAGAAAGTGTAATTTTAGTCTCTCATCTTTAGGTAGGATATAAATTCAACTCTTTATATTTTTTTTGTTGTAATTTTAGTCTTTTACGTTTCTTAAAAGTTTTACTTTTTGGTCCAACGATTAAAAGTTGTCATATCTCTCTCATTTTAAGTTAAAATGCGATGAATCCCAAATTACATATTGCTTTTAATGAATCTTAATTTTTATTTGGTGACAAATTTATTAATTACGAATCAACAAATTTATCTATTGTTATGATAACAAATTAAATTAAATAACCTAACCATAGGTTAAAATTATAAACTTAACTTGAAAAATGAAAACAACTATAAAGAAAAGAGTAGGAGAATGAAAGATATTATAAACTGATGAAAACAAATAAGAATAAAATCTAACGAGTGTTAGAACATCCAATTCAAACTTATCATAAGTCAAAAAGAAAGAAATCAACCATGCATGGCTATAAGAGCATAATAATGAGAAGTTGAGAGAGTGTGAGAAGAAACTAATCAACTAAAGTAGGGGTATTTATAATGTTCTTCGAACCCTCAATCTTCTTTTTATTAGTTGTCCCAATTCGAACTACCAGTTCCTTCTAGAAAAGATTACAAAATCTAATTTAAAATTCAAAACTAAACTACTGCAAGTCAAGCCCTAGGCACACCTTAACTCCAACGAAAATATTCATCAGATTTAACAATCTTGGAGTTGATTCCTCAAGATTTGGGCTGTTAAAGATCATATCTCTAAACGATTACAACCTCCATTGCCTATAAAAAAAATGAAGCAAAGCAACAAAAGAAGATAACAAGGTGTTGAACAAAAATTCTTTGTTTTCTTTGTTTGCTTCATTCTTTAGCTGGGTGCTAAGTGTCTTAGTGACATTCTCTTAGTGAGAAAAACCTAAATTTCTTTCTAGCTCTTGTGTACTTGTTACCCAAATTATAAAAACTCTCTTGTTGTATATTTTAGGAGTGGACCACTATATATGTTGGTGTGATCTTTCTCAACTCTACCTCCTTATCTGTTTGTTTCCTAACTGTTGTATTGCAGGAAACTCTTTCTTTAAGGAAACAGTTTTCGAAAAACAAAAAAAGTTTTTATAAATCAATTCACACCCCTCTTGGTTGATTATTGACTAATAGAATTATTTTCTTGATCAACTGAATTTTGCAACTTCTCAAAATTAATCCTTTTAGGTTGTCTGAATTTTACTTCGATCCATCGATTTTCCCCCACCAAATTTCATATACAATTCAATCAACTTATTTTGAGCTCTTCCACCAAAATTACCCAATCAGTTGACCAAAAATTGAACTTATTCGAGTAAAGTTGCCTCCAAATCAAATTCTCTATACTTGAAATATATGACAAACATTTTTCGATTGAAAACGATCGATCAGGTGGTTTCAAGTGAGCTCGGCAAAAACATAAACTGGGAGACACAAAATTAATGTTGAGGTTTTATTTACAAGTCAAATTACGCCACTATAAAACATTGAAGTTTACTCATCCAAAAGATTAAATCAATAGTTGATATTCACCCAATATTTACATTAAACAAGTTATTTAGATGAGCTTGAATATGATGTTGATTGAACTTCAAAATCACCCAATAGATGAAATAGATTATTTGATTGTGAGGATACTATGCAAACTCTATTACAACATATGCTGAAAATGCTTGACTTATGAATATATGAATATAACCAAATGATGACATATTCAAAGATGCATGTGATGATGATGCTTCACCTGTGACTGCACGAACAAAATCGATGATGTACGCAATAACAATGTTTGACCTATGAATGTAGGAATATAGTTAGACGATGGCATACTCAGCCTCGGCAGGGTAAATGCAAGTTGTGGTTGTGGCCTATAATATGGCAGCGACATACATGGCGATTAAGTTGGAGGGAGCACTTGCACACGATATTCAAAAGATATTAATCTTGTAATGATAGTTGTCCTCTTATTTCTAAAAAAGGCTACCCATCAACGTTCTCTGTGAGATTGGAGTTGAAGTTGAGGAAATTAAGGTCGTGGGGGAGTGGGATGACATGGAAGATTATGATTAAGTCAACCTCCTTCGTTCATGCAATATAACATCCGACAACATAAGTCCATGATTTCGTCATCTGGTTTTGCTTTATTAGTGTTCTTTATTAACATATTCTCCACCCCAATTGCCTACAATTCAACACAAACAACACTTACATTCAATAATATAATGCAATTACAACATAATCTAACACAAGAATAAATAAAAAAATATTTGATGCATTATCGTTGTAAATCTTATAGGATTTTTGGAAACAATCCATCGCCGGTGACATTCCAATACCACACCAAAATATTCGGATGTTTGAAGATTTAACAGAGCATACAAGATCAACGTGACACAAGATGGTCAATCTCTCCATATTCTAATATATTTCATTTGCTCAGTTAGCCAATGAACATTCATATTATCCTTTGATTGTTGGGTGTTCTCCCAATCAATGTCAATCAAATCGATTGGTATCGATTGGTCAAACCCAAATTGTCTCATAACTTAATTAGGACAATGCCACTCGATTATCCAAAAGCATATAAGTGACAGGTTTTCTTACAAAGATATTGATCCTTCGACATGTGGGGTGAAAAACTCATATACGAGTGTCATATAAACTGCAAATTAATTCCACGATATTTAATAGTTAAATAAAGTACAAAGATCTATGAAGCATGGACACTTCATTTTGATAGCTTGTCGCCGTGTCAGATACGTGTCCATGTCCGACACCCGTACGATACCCACACGACACATATTTATAAGTTTCAGAATATAAAATCAATTTTTTGTGACTTTATCATGACAAACAATAGAAAGTAATATTACATATAACATATATTACGAATAGATATTGTAATTTTTAAATTTTCATAAAAATTTATAGATTTTTAATTATTTTTATATATAAATATATGCCGTGTCGTGTCGTATAATTTTAAGAATCTAGCGTGTCGGTGTGTCCGTGTCCGTGTCGTGTCCTGTGTCCGTGTCCATGCTTCCTAGACAACGGTAAAACAAATATTTAATTCAGGTCAAGAAAATAATACTTAATCATCTCTTAGATGGTCGAATATTCTTCTATATGCCTCCATCAAGTGTTGAGTCAATGAGTAGTAATTACTCCAACTGCAAAATAAAAAATGATATCTTCGTTATATACTCATAAAACAAATTATCATAAATTAAATAAAATTATTCTAAAATACTTACTTAGGCCCGCTTGGTGGAAGTGATGGAAGTTGTTGTTCTTGTTGAATATAAATTTGTCGTGTCGGATAGGGGTTGTGTATGGTAGGAGCTATGGGCTTGAATCTCTCTCATGCGCATAGACATATCAGCTGAATGCATCCCTCAATGCTAGCTTTATCGTGATCAGTTGTGTAACATAACTCTCTATACAAATACACTAACACTGCGGATCTCCAACTATATTTGAAAGTGCTAGTAAATTCTTCTAATAGGGGGAGGATATATATATAAGATGCACATAACATGACGATGAGCCACCAAACAACATCCCCTACTAGCAGCAAGATATAAGTCCTTTCCTGAATTGATAATTGTTTAGATCTTGCATTTTCAAGAATCGACAAGAAATGACGTCTCAACCATGCAAGGGACAATCATTGACCACTCAAGTAATTTGGTCAAGGGCGTGTACCCCATGAGTTGTTCACATTCCCCTGACCAATCTAAATTAGTCAACCGAATGACTATTTCTCGTTTAACTTTCATACCAATGAAAATTACCACATCTTGCAGGGTAATTGTAACCTCTCCAACTGACATATGGAAGGCATGAGTTTTAGGTCTTTGTCGCTCAACCAATGCACTAATAAACTCCTTGGCAACTCTAATGAAATCCAAACAAGCTACACCAAAATATCTAAATTGTACCAACAAGTCATGCAAAACTCTAGGAGGATAATGAGGCTCGACATCATCGCATCTTCGAATAATTAGAAATCGATTTTCCTACAATCATACAACAAATATAAAAATTTATAATTGAAATGATATTTGTTGTATGATTACATAAACATTGAATTCTAACTACTCGAAGATGTGATAATGCTGAGCCTCATTATCCTCCAAAGTTTTGCATGACTTGTTGATATAATCTGAATTTTTTGGTATACCTTGTTTGGGTTTCATTAAAGTTGAAAGAGAGTTGATTAGTGAACTAGTTTAGCGATGGAGACCTAAAACTCGTGCACTCAATATGCCAATTGGAGAGGTTACAATTACCCTCTAATATGTGGTGGTTTTGATTGGTATGAAAGTTAAAGGAGAACTAATCGTTGAATTGACTAATTTAGATTGGCCAGGGGATTGTGAACGACTCCTGGGAATATGTCCTTAGCTATAATACTTGAGTGGTCAACGATTGTCATTTGCATGGTTAAGACGTCCTTTCTTGTCAATTCCTGAAAATGCAGGACCTAAACAAATATCAATCCATGCAAGGACATACATCTTGCTACTAATAGGATGTTATTTGGTGATGCATCGTCACGTTATGTGTATCTTATGTATCTTCCCCTATTAGAAGATTTTAATGTCACTTTCACATATAGTTGGGGATCTACAGTGTTAGCCTATTTGTATCGAGAGTTATGTTACACAATTAATCGCGATAAGGCTGACATTAGGGGATGTGTTCAGCTGATATGTCTATGAACATGAGAGGGATTCAAGCCCACAACTCCTACCAACCATGACCCCCATTCGACGTGACAAATTTATATTCAACAAGAACAACAACTTTCATTACCTCCACCAAGCGGGTCTAAGTAAGTATTTCAAAGTAATGCTATTTAACTTATGATAATTTGTTATATTAGTATATAACGAAGATATTTTTTTATGTTGCAATTGGAGAAACTATCACTTATTGACTCAACACTCGATGAAGGCATATAGAGGAATATTTGATCATTTAAGAGATGATTAGGATATTATTTTCTTGACCTGAATCGAATATTTGTTTTATTATTGTACTTTATCTAACTATTAAATACTATGGAATTAATTTACAATTTATATGGCACCTGTATGATTTTCCTGTTGGAGATTGTGCCCTAGGGCCAATCGTTTTATGTAAATATGTTGTGAACAAATTATTAATTTATGGAAGATAAATTAATGTGTTATCATGTTATTAGCATGTTTACTAAGATAACATCCATGATTAATTATGAGATAATTAATCTAAATTTGTCTCTGGTCGATTATTTTTGTGGGAATAAAAATGAACTAAGACCAGCATGACCTCGGTGCATGAGATACATGCACTAGATGCTGGGACGAGAGTCATGGTGCAATTACGTAAGGTGGTTACGAGTTGCTGGACTGACCCGGAGAGTCCTGCATGGGTTTAGTCATCAGCTTGCCTCTCCTAGTACGCCTGTAGCGATGCCTTAGACCTGAGGTCATCATTATTCCGGCGTTGCAGTTGTCAGGCTTTGGCTTAATCTAACACTGCCCGTAACAGGGTAGTCATAAGGGCTAAGTACGGGTCTGGTTGATTGCAGTGCTGTGGAATGTGGATTGGCCAATATGGGATTTTGTCCCTCATCAGATGAGAGATATCTAACTGGCGCCCTCGATGAGTCTGTCCAGGAAAAAGAGTGGCCACTCAAGAATTAGGACTTACTCAGGCAATCGAGAAAGTTGTGGTTTGGATTATGGATGACTTTCCTGTGCCTAGTCCATGACCAAGATATCGTAGGACAATCGGATCTCTGACACGGAGGTACTGAGGTTAAGTCGTTTTCTGGTTACCAAACGATAACTCACGGATTTTGGGTAGTTGTGATGGCTTGCTAGAGTCCGCTCACAACTTGTAGGTCATGGGGATGCCCTACTGCCAACTTCACGTGGGGCCTGCTGGGTCACACACGAGCAGGAACTGAACACCATTTGAATGGGACACGAATTAGGGTTAATTCGTGGGTCACGCGAGTGACACGATTTAAGACACAGAGGAAATGTCTGGGACATTATGTCTTGTCTTAATTAATCTACAGATGACATATTTAGATTTGTGGGACAAATTTAAATATAAATAATTGTTTATTAATTAATGGAGATTAATTATTTACAATTTAAATATTAGGAAAATAATTCAGATAATGTTCCTAAGAGTTAGGAAATTATTGAATTATAAAATTCCTAAATAAATATGATGAGGGTGGCGCCTCTAAGGGATTATTTGGATAAATAAAATAGTTTTATTAATTCAAATAATAAGTTTGAATTCAAAAGATTTGATGGAAATTTCAAAAGATTTGAATTCAAAAGATTTGGTGAAGATCTCATCTCAGAATCTTTGGTGAATCAAAAATAAGGAAAGTTTTTGATTTATAAAATTCCAAGGAAAAATGGGAGGGAGATGGCGCATGGATGGTGGGTCCCAATGGGAGATTTGATCTCTCATTTGATTCTCCTAGATTGCAATTTGAATTTAAATTATATTATTAAGGTAATATTATAATTATAAATTCAAGTCTTAAAATAATTATATTATCAGAATATCTTTATTTTAGGAATAATTAAATCATCAAATTTTGATCTATAAAAGAGGGACAAGTCGACTTGCCCAAAATGCATAGCATACCAACCCTAATTTGATTTTCCTCCTAAGAGTTAGAGAGAGAAAATATTCCTTTGCACACACAAGAGAGAAAGTCGACTTTCTCTAAGAGTTAGGGAATTTCGACTTAGCTCTATAATTAGGGTTTGTGAGAGAAGAATAGGCAAGAAAGAGTTCTTGTGGGGGGATTCTTCTAATCGCCACCTCAATTGCTGATTCAAGAAGGAGTTCTTGAAGTCAGAGGTCTGTAGATTGGTCCCTGATTCTTTTGGAGAAAAGAATTCAAGGCTAGCACCTCGGTGTTCAAAGAAACTGTTCGTGTGGATTACTGGCAGAGGGAGAACGCTGGGAGTGGGCTCCTTGGAACTCGCCGTGTTCAACCATCAGATTGAAACTCGTGAGTATAACACTAACCAAAAGTTTTAAATTCTGCTAGCGGATCCGTTCGGGAATCATAGGACCTAGCGTTTTTAATTATTTTATTTTTGCTTCCGCTGCTTTAGGCGCCTAGGATTCCCAACAGTGGTATCAGAGCCACGCTAGTTCTAGGATTTAAAACTGTTTGTTTGTACATGTGATGTATGATGTTTTGTGTTTACCGCTTTCAATCACGTTTTGGTTTTACAAATAAGTCCACCGATCAATTTTCTTAAAAATTCAATCTACAGAAAAAAAGGTGCAAATTATATGTATGAGATACATATAAGTTGATTGGATCGATTGGAAAATTTTTCTTGATGATCTAGGCCAAAATCGAAATTCCTCTATAATTATAGTTAAAAGTGTTTTAATTATAATAATTATAAAGGTGGTTGAAAATTTGTTAAAATTGAGAATTTTAAAATTTTTGGGGGTCAATATTTATAAATTCTTGAATGAGATTCATGGTATTTATAATTATTGACAAGAGGCCTAATCTCAAGAAAAGGACATGTTAAAATTGCACAGACCTAAAGTGAACACAATTTTAAAAGGAGTTTTAATTTGTGTGTTTGTTACCGTGTTTGACATAATTGTATGAATTGTTCATATTTGAATTGTGTGGTGTTGGATATGGCTCTAGGAGGTTTATTTCGGTAAATACGGCCTGCGTGTCGTCTCCCTCTACTCTGGTGTAAAATTTAATTTCTGTTTATACAATTATACCTCAATGTAACTGGGGTTTATTCACGTGTAATTTTATTTTTCCTTTTAGAAAGGTTCTCTCATTGGCTTGGGAGAACTCTAGGGTAGATGGGTCATATCTAAACACGGTGTTTATTTTGCATTTAGTTTTATGAGATGCGCTAGATGTATGTTTAGGGTGCGATTTTAACATGCTAATTATTTATATATATCGCGCTACAACCACGTATACGATACGAGCGTGGGGTTTTGTATACGATACAAAATCCGGGCACATGTTTATATGTATGAGATACATGGGGTAATAAACATGTCGCTTGACTCGTTTAACTTTAAAAAGAGGAGTTTTTAAAATTAAAAGGTCGGAACCTTATTTTAATTAATTTTAAAATATTCAAACCCTTTTAGAAAATTTGAGTAATTAATGCCATCGCTAAAACGCCCTGCCAAAATCTTGTTCATCGTAGAGCGGTGATCGCCTCCGCGACACGTATCTACCTTGACCTTGAGGAAGCACGGGTGAATGGGATTTTCAACACGATGCCTGTTGAAATCTTGGTTCTTTGAATACGGTGATCGCCTCCACGACACGTATTGCAGTTGGGCCTTCATGATATGGGGGTTGGCTTTTGGGCCTCATTGTCTTGAACTTAGCCATTCACATGTTTTACCGAGTGACTTAATGGGGTTATCAAAACGGTTTTGGACCTCAAGGCATTAGATGGGATAAACATGCCATAATAAGTATCATGAGATGATACAGTCCCATAAGGATCTAAGAGTCACATGAGATGTGATTGGTAAGGAGTTACCTACCTAAATAACTAAAGGATGCATGATCGCCTCCGCGACGGTAAACTTTAGTGAAATATGGATCTTAGCCACCAAATAATAAATTTCACTGGGTTTTATAAAATGGTGGATACAATTTTATTTTTCCTGCTAATTGAAGCTTTTCATATCTAAATTGTAGAAATGGCAACGAACGTTCAAACACTATCACTGCGATCTGTCCCTGAGAAGGACAAGTTGACTGGGACTAACTTTCTTGACTGGTACCGAAATCTGAGAATAGTTCTCACCCAGGAAAGAAAGCTCTATGTTCTAGAGAACCCCATCCCTAAACAGCCTGCTGCTAACGCTCCAAGAGCACAGAGAGATGCTTATGAGAAGCATCAAAGTGACTCTGTGGACGTTGCCTGTCTTATGCTGGTAACCATGGTTCCCGAGATTCAAAAGAACTTGGAGAACAAAGGGGCATATGAGATAATAACACATCTTAGGGAAATGTTCCAAGTACAGGCAAGGCAAGAGAGATTTGAGACAGCAAAGGCTCTATACTCTTGCAAGATGGCAGAAGGTCAATCTGTTAGTGCCCACGTCTTGAAGATGCAGGGGTAAATAGATCACCTTGCTAGGCTGGGTTTTCCCATTGTGCCAGAGCTAGCGACGAATTTGATCCTGAATTCGCTACCTTGAAGTTATGACCAGTTCGTCTTGAACTTCAACATGAATGGCATGGAGAAGACCGTTTCTGAACTGCATGGGATGCTAAAGACTGCTGAGGCATCTATTAAGAAGGCGCCTAGCACTGTCTTACTAGTTCAGAACAAGGGAAAGGGTAAGGGCAAAGGAAAGAGGAAAGGAGACGCCGAGGTTGGTGGGACCAAGCCTACGGCTAAGCCTAACCCGCCGCCTGCCAAGAAGGCAAAGCCCAATAAGGGTACAGTCTGTTTCTTCTGCCAGAAGCCGGGACACTGGAAGAGAAACTGTAAGCTGTTCTTGGAAGATCTGAAGAAGAAGAAGAGCGAAGCCTCTACTTCAGGTATCTTTGTTATAGGCGTTCACTTGTCTACTCTTACTACTTGGGTATTAGATACCGCTTGTGGTTCTCACATATGGACTAATGTGCAGGGGTTGAGAAGAAGTAGAAAGTTGAACAGAGGCGAGGTGGACCTACGTGTGGGCAATGGAGCAAGGGTTGCTGCTGTTGCTGTAGGAACATACGAGCTGGTTTTGCCCACTGGGCTTATTTTGTCATTGAACAATTGTTATTATGTACCATCTCTTAGTTCTAAAATTATTTCACTTTCTTATTTGGATAAGGAAGGATTTGTTTGTGTGAATGGAAATGGTAGATGTTCAATTTATAAGAATGAAGTGTTATATGCTTATGGTGATTTGCATGATAACCACTATATCTTAAAATTGGAACAAAGACATAATAACGAAATCTATAACATCGATACGAAAAGGATTAAGACTGGCGAGCCTAATCCTACATACCTTTGGCATTGTCGTTTAGGCCATATAAACGAGAAACGCCTAGAGAAGCTCCATAGAGATGGACTTCTAAGCTCATTTGATTTTGAATCATATGATGCTTGCGAATCTTGTCTACTTAGTAAAATAACAAAGGCGCCTTTCACTGGCCTCAATGAAAGGGCAACTGACTTGTTGGGGATCATACATAGTGATGTATGTGGACCCATGAGTATCAGTGCTAGAGGAGGTTACTCCTACTTCATTACGTTCACTGACGACTTCAGTAGATATGGGTATATCTACTTGATGAAGCATAAGTCAGAGTCTTTTGACATGTTCAAAAGATTTCAGAATGAAGTTGAGAACCAGCTTGACAAGAAAATCAAGATCCTACGATCAGATCGAGGAGGCGAGTATTTGAGTCAAGACTTCATTGATCATCTTAGTAGTTGTGGGATAGTCTCACAGCTTACTCCACCTGGAACACCACAGTGGAATGGTGTGTCTGAGAGGAGGAATCGAACGCTATTAGATATGGTTCGATCTATGATGAGTCAAACCGATCTTCCGCCATCCTTTTGGGGTACGCTCTAGAAGCTGCCTCTTTCACACTTAACCGTGTTCCGTCTAAAGCTGTTGAGAAGAGACCATATGAGATATGGAATGAGAGGAGTCCCATTATGTCTTACCTCAAGGTTTGGGGATGTGAGGTTTACGTTAAGCAGCAAGCTAACGATAAACTATCTCCCAAATCCCTCAAGTGTCTATTTGTAGGATACCCCAAGGAAACAAGGGGATACTATGTCTACTGCCCAGCTGACAACAAAGTTTTTGTAGTCAGAAGTGGATACTTCTTGGAGAAGGATCTAGTTTCCAAAAGAAACAGTGGGAGTAAGATAGATCTAGAAGAAGTTCATGCTCCACAAGACACGCCAGAGGCGCAGACAAAAACTAGAGAAGTTCCGCAAGATGTTGTGGAAGCTGCTCCACAAACACAAGGACCACGAAGGTCTGATAGAACACGTTTTCAGCCAGAGAGATATTACGGATTTCTTGTGACCGAAAACAAGGATGTGTTGCTCACGGAGCGTGGTGAACCCACCACCTATCAAGAGGCCATCGTAGATCCCAACTCAGAGAAATGGGTTGAAGCCATGAAGGCTGAGATGCAATCCATGTACGACAACAAGGTGTGGACCTTGGTCACTCCACTTGAAGGGGTAAAACCCGTAGGGTGCAAGTTGGTTTTCAAGGAGAAAACCGACATGGATGGCAACGTTAACGTCTTCAAGGCGAGGCTGGTTGCGAAGGGATTTACGCAACGTCATGGTATAGACTATGACGAAACGTTTTCGCCTTTTGCAATGGCCAAGTCCATTAGGATCCTACTTGCCATAGCTGCATATTATGACTATGAGATATGGCAGATGGATGTCAAAACAGCGTTCCTTAACGGAAGGCTACCCGAGGATGTATATATGATACAACCTGAGGGGTTTGAATGTCCTGAGGCACCAAACATGGTGTGCAAGTTTCAGAGATCCATTTATGGATTGAAGCAAGCATCCAGGAGTTGGAATCACCGTTTTGACGAAGTAGTCAAAGAGTTTGGCTTCTTGCAAAACCCTGACGAACCTTGTGTTTACAAGAAGGTTAGTGGGAGTACTATAGTATTCTTAGTACTGTATGTCGATGACATACTACTCATTGGAAACGACGTTCCAACCTTAGAGATTATAAAA
Source organism: Chamaecrista fasciculata (assembly GCA_003254925.1). Lineage (NCBI taxonomy): Eukaryota > Viridiplantae > Streptophyta > Magnoliopsida > Fabales > Fabaceae > Chamaecrista > Chamaecrista fasciculata. The sequence continues at coordinate 1,577 of QANZ01055928.1, read as the reverse complement.
TCCTGGTTAGGAAAATCTTTCTCAATGAAGGACTTGGGAGAAGCTGCCTATATACTAGGCATTAAGATCTATAGGGATAGATCTAGGAGGCTTCTCGGATTGAGTCAGAGTACATACTTGGATAAGGTATTGAAGAGGTTCAATATGCAGGAATCCAAGAAGGGATTCGTCCCTATAAATCATGGACGGACCTTGAGCAAGAAACAGTGTCCGAAGACACTTGTTGAGCGAAGGCGCGTGAGTGGAATTCCATATGCCTCGGCCATAGGATCCATCATGTATGCCATGTTATGTACTCGACCAGATGTGTCATTTGCCCTAAGTATGACGAGCCGATTCCAACAAGACCCTGGTGAGGATCATTGGATCGCTGTCAAGAATATCCTTAAGTACTTGAGAAGGACTAAGGATGTGTTCTTGGTGTACGGTGGAACTGATGAGGAGCTATGTGTAAGGGATTACAGATGCTAGTTTCCAAACCGACCAAGATGACTTTAAATCGCAGTCAGGATATGTGTTTCTCCTGAACGGTGGCAGCGTGAGCTGGAAGAGTTCCAAGCAGAGCACGATTGCTGATTCTACAACGGAGTCCGAGTATATTGCAGCATCGAATGCGGCAAAGGAGGCTGTGTGGATTAGAAAGTTCATCTCCGAGCTTGGGGTGGTTCCGACCATTTCTGATCCCGTAACCCTGTATTGTGACAATAGTGGCGCTATTGCACAAGCCAAGGAGCCACGGTCTCACCAGAGGACCAAACATATACTCAGACGTTTTCACCTTGTCAGGGAGATGATTGACAGAGGTGATGTGAAGATATGCAAAGTAGCAGGCAAGGACAACGTTGCTGATCCTCTGACTAAACCTCTTGCAAGGGTTATACTGTTGGGAATCCTTGGCGCCTAAGGCAGCGGAAGCAAAAAAAAAACAATAATTAAAATTTTAAACGCCTAGGTCCTAGAATTCCCGAACGGATCCGCTAGCTGAATTTAAAACTTTTGGTTAGTGGCGTTTCCTAGAAGTCCACCTGACGCGTCCTTCCTCTGCCGGTAATCCACACGAACAGTTTTGGAGATGCCTAGGTGCTAGCCTCCTTCACTTCTCCAAGTGAATCCGGAACCTTTATCTACGGTGTTCTTTAATTCAAGAACTCTTCTTGAATTGTCAAGAACTGTATGGCGCCTTGATCAAGAATCTTATTCTTGATCCCACACAACCTTGTCACACAAAACTAAACTCTTTAGTGTTGTGCGCCACTTTCTCTCTCTAAGATAGCAAGGCTGCGATTTTTCTCTCTCTCCTCACCAAGAGCAAAATCGAATTTTTCCTTGTGAAGAATTAGGCTAAGTCGACTTTTCTAATGTGCATGAGGCTCTCACCCTTTGTGATCTCACTTATCAAAGAATCCAATTCTTCTCTAAGTCTCTCTAAGTGTCGACTTTGGCTTGCTTTTATAGGGTTTGGGGACTTTGATAATTATAATTTAGGAAACCCTAAAATCATATAATTATCAAATCATAAGATTATGATATCCCCATATCAAAATTATATGACTTGAATTCCAATTTAAAATATTACC